>APFE030702831.1:3922-33596 GCA_000404065.3 Pinus taeda | reverse complement strand
ATATATAAGTAAATAAATTAAAAAAAGAAGAAAAAAAAGTAAAAGAAAAAACAAAACGGATACAAAATCTCATACCAAGTATATTTAAAACTTTTTACGTGGAGAAGCCCATGGTTTTAAAAACAAACCATGGTAATTGCCCATGGTATTTTAAAAAGTTAAAAGAAAAAAACAAAAGCAAAGGGAATACGTTTTACTTTTTACATGGAGACCATTTTAACGGAGGTTTTAAAAACAACCCATGGTAATAGCCTATGGTATTTTAAAAGTAAAAGATATTTTGATAACATTGGAGAAAAAGGTGTGATCTAAATAATTTTAATCATTCAAATCTAAAGATTGTGACCGTACCAAGAGTCACGTCTCATCCAAATTTTCTGAGAAAAAAAAATATATTACTATAATTATAAAAAGAGATACTATATAAGTCTTATATAGTTACATATAAAAGGAAAAGTGGGTCTCAAAAAAGTATATATATATTTTATATAATTATAATTTTATAATATATATATATATTTATTATATATATATAATAAATTAAAATTATATATATTAAAAAAATTATGTTATATAAAAATTTTTATTAAAAAAAGTGAACAAAAGAAGAACAATATCTTGATATATAATATATATATCATATATATATATATATATAATATATAGATATATTGATTTAATAAGAGAGAAGTGGAAAATATATTTTATAGATTTAAAAAGCAATATACATAACAGATCAAAATGATATAAGAGAGAGTAAATTAAATAAAAGAAGAGAGAATATATTAGTAAAAAATAAAAATAAAAAAAAGGAAGATAAAAGAAGTGAGAAAAAAGAAAATATGGAATCCATGAGTAAGGAACAAAGACAATCAATCACAAGAGATATAGAACAATTAATTACAATATTTGACCAACTTGAGAAGAGAAAGAGAATGGATTCCTTCTTCGATTCTCTACATCCATCATCACTCCCACAAAATGATGTTATCCAGTGTACCGAGAAAGTACAGCTAAAAGATCAAGAGAATGACAAAATAGCCAAAATTCAGCAAAGCAAGGAAGTGTTAGAATGTGAACATAAAAATCTTGTGGATATACATTACAAAGAAATAATGGAAAAGGATTAAGAAATTTCTCGTCTCAAGGACCACATCGAAAAATTACTGGCACAAGTGAAGAAGACTAAAGTCTCAAAGAAAGAACTCAAGCAGTATTTATCAGAAAAAGAAGAGGAAAATTTATTTTTAAAGAACCTTAATAAAAATTTATTAGAACAAATTAGAGATCTAAAAGATGAAAAACTTAAAATTCAAAACACTGGAAATAAGGTTGATGAATCAAAAACCAAAGAACTTTTATGTTTGAGAAACCATAATCAAAGTCTTCTCAATCAAAATAAGAAACTTAAGGAAGATACGAAAGCATTAAAAGATAAGTTGGAACAGGTCACTCAAGAAGAAGTATCGAAATCTCCAGTCACAACAATTCAAGTTGAAAACAAGGGAACAAATACCGATCTAGTGAATATGACAACTCAAGAAGACAATTCAGTTGAAGAAACAACACATGTAGATGTTGTAGTTTAGACAATGGACATCCCAAGTAAATGTTCCATAACCAATTCAACAACATCTTCACCAGAGGAAAATCTAAAAAACTTTATATCGCCATCTGAATCACGAGAATAGACAAATCAACCAAGCTGTGTATCAGGACCATTTAAACTGTAGACAACAAATTAATGTTTCAGAGAATAATGGCATAACATCAATTCCATCTTATGCTGACAAGTCGTTACAAAATTTTAGTGATCAGAATGCTATACAGAAGATTAATCTGGGATGGTCTGATCCCTTCTCAGTGAGACAATTTTATTTGTCACTAAGAAGATCATATCAACTTGTATCGACGAGGATGACTATTTCAAGACAGAAAGACTTTCGAAGCCAAAAGAGAGATCGAGCATTTTTCATCGACAAGCTTTGTGGACAAATCTTTTTTTCGAAGGAGGCAATGTAACAAATAAAATATATAAATAATATAAATATAATGTAAAAGATAATAATCATAAATAATAGTTAGTTAAGCTAGTAAATTAGGTTGAAGAGGCATGTCTAAATAAAACATGACTTTTTCATGAAGAGACATCTTTGCATGATATATAAGCAAGCCTCTTGTTCTCATTGTAATCATTCATATTCTTATTCATATTTAATATATAATATTTATATCCTTAATGGATATCTTGATATTCCAAGTTTTTTGGAGTAATTAAATTGTAGAAGGAACTTTGTTCGCTTCAAACTAGTGTCAATATTATGGAAAGGTATCTTTGTTGTTGTTTTCTTTATATCACAATTTTTACACTCCCCTTGGATTTTAGTTATTATGGAGCACTTGAATAATGCTTTAGCTAGGATTTCTTTCCATGTTTAAATTTATCTAATAAAATATTTCTATTATGATTGAATATTTCATCAACTTTCCTAAATTAAAAACAAATAATTTGGAAACTTGGAGAAAAAAGGGGATCCATTGAGGACATGGATTTAATTATTATATAGTAGCATGCCATGATCCACATAACACATTCAATTTCAACCCCTAAAGCTTAGGTGGATCTACACTAAGCCAAATACATGGACCACATGAAACATTTTGTCAAACGTTAAGTTGAGAGACACTTTGAGGAAATTTGAGATGTAGTTAATTTATGAAATTAAACATTTGGGCTAAGAGGATTAGAAATTGAGTTTTGGCTTGAAACAAATGCAATCCTTTTTGTCACATTCTTAGATCTTAAATCATATTATGGTCATAGAAACATTTTTCGAGCATAAACTGGGTTATTAGGAACATATCTAAAAACATACACAAAACATCAAAATCAGTTCTCAAAATCCATGAAGAGAAAGTTGACATTCTAATTAGGTAATTCAAGAAATTTATCCACTCATACATGATCCAAGAAATTTATCCACTCATACATGATCCACCCTCATGAGTAGAACTATAGTTGTCCTCACCTCCATCTCCTCCTAGAAAATATACTCCAATAAATTCATAACTCCTAAGTGATTCTTATTGTAAATAAATAAATTCATTCTATAAACAATATTGTATGCTCACAACCTTGTCACTTATGGATCCTTAAAATCCCAAGCCCATTGTTTCAAATCCATCTCCATTTACTCTAAAGCTAGCCTCCGAAACCTTACCATAGCTTATATGCTTAGTTTGCTCTCGTTCATAATATTATTGTACATACAATCCTTCAAATACAATAATCAATGAAAATTGATATGAAAGATTTGAAGACAATTGCAATAAACCATCTTCCACAACAACATTTAGAGAACCTTAAGAAATTTCAATTGTATAAATAGGAGAATAGAGTGTTATGTTGAATGTTTTTCTTACCCTTTTTCTTAATAAAGGTCGTCTATAATCAAATAATCTGACATTTAACAATCAATTTTGGGTGACATCAAGATATAATATATTAATATAATTATTGAATATGATTATATTTTTAACATATAATTAAATAAAAATAATCGTTATAATTGTTCAAATAATACAATTAAACTTAATAAAGTTCACACCATAAATCAAATATATATTTAACAATCAATTTCTAATAACATCAAAATATGATATATTAATATATTATTGAATATGATTATGTTTTTTAACTATAATTAATAAAAATAATCAATACAAATTGTTCAAATAAATACATTAAAATTTGATACTCACTCATTATAATCTTATAATTACTTATCATTATATAATAAATTTAATGTATTAATATCAATTTCTTCTTTTAACAACAACAAACAATTTTTTAATAATAATTTCCTCCATTATAATAAATTTAATATATTAGATCTTTAATTTAATAATAATAATAATAATTTATTATTATTATTTTCTCTTTATATTATGTTTTATTTTCTTTTAAAAACCAAAAACGAAATACCGATTAACATTCTAAAACCACCTTTTAAACCCTTTTTATTGTTAATGATAACTCTTTATATTCAATGATAAAAGTAGCTTGTTCCAAACTATAGAGATCATTGCACATCATGGCTATCAGTGTTTTTACTTACCACTTCCCCACGCCTTAATTTTAAATATAAATGTCCAATTTACGAATAAAAGTAACTGCCAAGGAGAGGGAATGGTTGGACTCATCCATCGTCATTAGAGTCACTTTTTCATTGGCCTGTGTGCTTTCAGGATGGTATACCCAATGACATTCTGGTATGTCATTACAAGTATGTTGTGGATTGTAACCACCCACATCAGTGAGTGCCTTGTATCAAATAACAAATCTCTTGGAAAGGAAAACATAGATATCAACGCTCAGGTCCCATGGATGTCATTTATTATAAAGCATCGTTTCTTTCTCTCTTTTAACACCAAACCTCTTACACGTAGCTATGAAGCTTTAATGAAGAATTATGAAAACTTTTCCTTTTGGTAAGCTGCACTAATACAACTTAGAAGGGGTACATTTGTTAGTTTGTTTAGGTTTTAGTTAGCTATGAAGCTTTAATGAAGAATTATGAAAACTTTTCCTTTTGGTAAGCTGTACTAATACAACTTATAAGAGTTACATTTGTTAGTTTGTTTAGGTTTTAGTTTTATTTATTTCTGCATTCGAATTTTAGAAAGAGTTGAGGATGGAAATTAATTTTAAGAAAATTAAATTATTTTTGTTTTGAGTTTTATTGTAATTTAAGTGATAGCATTTTATTGGTGGGTATAATTTTCGTGATAACATTTTGTTAGTTGGAAAATTATTTTTCTATCTAATATTAAGGTTGGTTCTCACTTAGAATCAATCTAGTTGTGTACCATAATCTTAGTGATAGCATCTAAATGGTGGACAATTCATTCTTCCATCCAAAATTGAGACTTGCCCCCAATCGAAACTCAACTTAGCTGGAAAAAATAATTGTGTACAACAATCTTAGTGATAACATCTAAATGGTGGACAAATCATGCTTCCATCCAAAATTGATACTGGTCCCAACCTAAACTCAACTTAGTTGAAAAAAAATAAATATAAATATCTTCATTTCTTCATTTGAAGATACAAATCACTTTAATTTTATTTTCAATGGAGGGCAAGGGAGGTGGTTAAAATGCAAGGAAACAAAAAAAAATGTTTGAGACAGGTAAGACAACTGGTATCTGCTTGAAACTAAAACGACAAATAGAGGAGGAGGAATTGCCCTGAGCCCCAAAAATGGCTGGAATCGAGGCAAAAAAATTTCAAGAAATCATGCAGTACCAGTGTTTGAATCATGTTTTTGATGATGGAAATAGATTCAACACTATCAAAAACTTTTGGGGTGTTTGAATCATGTTTTTGATGATGGAAATAGATTCAGCACTATCAAAAACTTCTGGGGCACCAAAAATATTGAAATTTAACACCTGTAACCTTGATTTACAAAAACCCCTACCAGATTTTATCAAAATATTACCAAAATTTCCATGATTAAAAAACAGTCTAATTAGACTCTTACAATTTGTGCAATTACATATAGGATAATGAAACTTAATAAATGATACTCAAACGAGAGAATTTCTCCTCTGAGTGATCAGATCAGACTTCCATGGTCAGGTTTCAGTTTTTTAACGGTCTGGATTGACTAAAACTGCAAAACCACTTAACACAAAATTCTAATGTAGGAAACTTTCGATCCACCCAAAACTTTCCGATCAAATTTCTGCCAAAATCAGACCACAAAATTCCCATCCTACTCCGTTACTTTGTATGTAGGGTCCAGAAGGGTAATGGAGCACAAAACTCCAAGCGTATTTGGGAGGACCCATTATATATAGTGGAGGCAGAACAGCTCATTTTTATGAGAATGGGAGACATAATCATGGACCTTGGTATGAAGAGCTAATTTGTTGGCAGAACAAAAAAATAACATGTGAATGGAGCATGCCATCATCGAGGCCGGGCACAAAATATCAATCTCATCAATGAATAATTAACTGAGGTGAGAAGACCAACGGTTGGAAGATTAAACACAGCATGGTATGCATGTCTCCAACGGGGAATGGGATAGAGCAAGGTTTATAAATTCTACCAGAGCTGAAGGCCCACCTTATATTATAGGCAGCTTTTAGGGCCCTACCCTAATCAATAAAAAGATGGAAAGTGGTGGCCCGGACAGCAGCCCTCTGTGGATTCCAGCATTAGACTCCTGTTGATTCACAGAGAGGCCCAAATAATGGCTACGTAAATACATGTCGATCTGTAAACTTGATTAATAGCATCCACAGCACGACCCGTGATCGATCTCTGCGGTGCGAATCTCGAGTTCCCATACCCTAGACTTTACGCTTTCACGTCAGTATCAGATGTCGTATGGCGTATGGGTTACTGTGCCGTGATGGAGCGGGCTAGCCCGCCCTATTTATATCCATGCTGGTAGGCCTGTCACTCCACAGCCTTCAGCACTTGAGCAGTAGCCACTCAGCAACTGCTTCTTTCTTTTGTTTTTGTAATTATGGGTGGGACTTGGAGAACAGTGGGATTGAGTTTCTTGTTCTTGGTGTTCAGTAGTCTGATTGCTATTGTTTGTTCCCAGTCCCAAGGGGATGATTCATCTGCTAAGGTTTTTGATGATAATTTTCAGATAATGTGGGCTGAGGATCATTTCAGGACCTCTGAAAATGGCCAAGTATGGCACCTGGTTCTTGACCAGAACTCAGGTATTTATATGGTCAACATTTTTTAGTAAACAAAATAATTGCTGAACTTGATTAGTGGAAATTTGAAAGGTAAACGTTCAAGATTTGTTATGTTAATCAGCATGCTGAGCTTGAATATGGGCCGTAATGTATTGTTGTCTTCAATGAATAAACTAATCAATGTCCTAATGATGAGGATGATCTCTGGTTTGTGCAGGTTCTGGGTTCAAGTCCAAGTATAAGTACAGATTCGGATGGTTTAGCATGAAGCTCAAGCTCGTACCGGGAGACTCTGCAGGAGTTGTCACTGCTTATTATGTGCGTTTCATCTGCTTAAATTTTATAAAATCTGCTCTTAGTTGATTTTGACACTTTCTTATAGCGAGACATTTGTATGGATTAGATTAAGGTTAACATTATTGTGATTATATCATGATGATAATTAGACAAAAAAAAAATTCCCGCTAGGAAGGGTCTCAGGTGCTGAAAGTTTTTCCCTAAAAAAATGATGATCTAATAGGCGAAAGTTTTTCTCTAAAAAATGATGGTCTAATAGGTGGTTTGTTTTATTTGTCTGATACTTGATTGCAGATGTCTTCTAACACCGACATGAATAGGGACGAGCTGGACTTTGAGTTTCTGGGGAACAGAAGTGGAGAGCCATATGCTCTGCAGACAAACATCTATGCAAAGGGTGTGGGTGGAAGGGAACAGAGGCACATTCTCTGGTTCGATCCAACGACAGAGTTTCACACTTACTCCATCCTCTGGAACTCTCATCAAATTGTGTAAGCATATCACTAAAGCTCTCACGATCAGCGTTTATATGGTTGGAAATAGTGATTGATCCCGTATGAAGATGCAGTAAGATCCAAGTGTTTAGTAAGATCTAGGTGTTTATATGATTGGAAATAGTAATTACTCTCCCATGAATATTAAGTGTTTATATCAATGGAAATATTAATTACTCTCGCATGAATATCTAGTAAAATTTAAGTTGAGTGATGCATCTCTAGTCTAAATTTAGTGTGTATATTTAGTGTGTATGGGCATGTTAAGTAAATCAAATTTGGTTGATCAATAAATTTAGTGTGTATGTGTATTTAAGTAAATCAAGTTTGGTTGATCAATATAGTGTGTGTGAGCATGTTAAATAAATCAAGTTTGGTTGATCAATAGGAGAGCCTATCTCCTGTTACTGTGTATTAAATTTTGTGTCTTTCCTCTTTTTTCTTTTGAGTATGGCTCTTTTGTCTTTTGAGTATTGCTATTGCTTTTTATGATCAGCATTTTGTGTCTTACTTCCTTTGCCTTTTGAGTATCGCTATTGCTCTCCTCATCAGTGTTTGTGTTTACTTTCATGATCAGTGTTTGTGATCAGAGTTTGTGTCTTCCTCGTTAAATTTTAAATTTTGTGTTATTCTAAGTGTTAAATTTTGTCTTTCCTCCCTTTGTCTTTTGAGTATCACTATTGCTTTCATTATCAGTATTTATATGTTACTGTGTATTAAATTTTGTTTCTTTCTTCCTTTCCTCCTTTGTCTTTCGATATCACTATTGCTCTCATGATCAGTGTTTATATGAAATGTTCAATCATAATTCCCAAAAAATTCATACAGATATACAATGGCTTTGCAGGTTCTTCGTAGACCAAGTTCCTCTGAGAGTCCACAGGCACACTGAGGCTACGAGCGATGTGTTCCCTAAAGAACAGGGGATGTACATGTTTTCCAGCATTTGGAATGCAGACAACTGGGCAACCAGGGGTGGGCTTGAGAAGACCAACTGGACTGCCGCTCCATTCGTGTCATCGTACAAGAAATTCCATGGCCTCGGCTGTAAATGGGGGGATGACAATACAACCCTATTGCCCTGTGCTAACGATAAGAATGCAAGTGCAAGCCACTGGTGGGATGAGGCCGTGGCCTGGACTCTGACGAAGAAGCAGAGGGAAAATTACAGGTGGGTGAATAGCAAATACTTGCTCTACGATTACTGCAATGATCAGTCTCGCTACTCCATTAAACCAGTGGAATGCTCAGTTGCTCCCTGGGACTGAACACGATGATCTCACTCTCATATTTTCTCCGCTGGTTTGAACAAGAAGCTAAAAATCCGTGTCAGAGTATACATAGTCAGCTTCCTTCGCTTGCAATCTTGTTCTGAAATAAGTGCCTTATTGTGTTATAGTCAGAGTCAGCCAATAGTATGGGTTTGACTTTAAGGATGATTGCTATTGCTTTATATGTACAAATAATCCGTACCCACAAATTACGCTGCTAGCTTGTACAGATTAGACTTTCGTAGATACACCGTATGAATATGGAATCGAAAAAATTCTACTGTCAGACCTTTCTGTTTATATGGAAATAGATCAGTATAGTTCATATTCGCTCAATAAGAATAGATTTATTCGCTCAAAAGTCACAACTTGTTTTAAACTTCCTTCCATCCCTTATATATATATTATTTAAAAAATCAATTTTTTAATATAAATTTATTCATTTTTTCAAATATAAATTTATTAAGATATCATTTTTTAAGATTAACTTTATTATAAGTAAGTCATATATTTATGATCATTTCAAAGATGTAATTGTAACTCATTAATTTCTTATGATTTTTGAATAGTCCACTTAACACATATTGCATACTTCTCATGGACATGGTTATAGATGAATGACTTAATGCGATGCCGTTGAATCCCAAAAAATGATATCTAATATAATACACTGCGAAAGCCCCTCAATACTTAAATATAAATTTAATTTTTACATAACATAAATATCCATGCTATAGGTAGGTCGAGGTCATTTAGTGACTTGACCTACCAACATTTCTCAATTAATTAATATGGCTAACATAATATCATTAATTTGCAAAAGTCTCAGTGAGAAGTGGAATGCTCATAAAATAGATAATAAAATATTTTATTCATTTTTATCATAAATATAAGAATTATTATAAAATTATATTTAATATAAGATTAACCATTTGTAAAAGTTTGTGTAAATGGTAGAACCTTTATAAATATATATAGTTATAATAAAATGCTATTTTTTTGGAGTGAATCTTTAATTCTATTTATATATTTGTGTTGATTTGGAATTAAATGGATTAATATGATTTAGATTATATATGAAGTATATATAAAGCTTTCCTAAATTTACTGATATAACATGTTTTATATAATCACAGTTACCAAGAAATTTATACCATGGTCCATCATAATTTCCATTAAAATAACAAAAAAATCCATTAAAAATAACATAATCATAGAAATTCTCACTTCAAAATAAACATATTTTATACCAAATACTCATTCACCTTAGTTTTAAACATATTTTATACCAATACTCATTCACCTTTCTTAACTGTTTTAGTGTAAAAATAAACCTAAACATTTACAAATGAATACCCATTCACTTTACCTATTTTAATATAAAAATGAACATAAGCATTTGCAAATGAATTCGGACATTTGCATGTAAGTGTTGGATAGCGTTCTTGAATTATGATATCGATATCTTTCTTGTTAGTATACATTTTTTTAAACATCAATTACAAATGTAATTCTTTTATACTACCTTACGTATTTTAGTTTCAAAATGAATTTGGGCATCTGCTTATACGTGTTGAATAATGTTCTTGAATTCTAATATTTGCTTCTAAAGTGTTGAATAATGTTCTTGAATTCTAATATTTGCTTAAGTGTTGAATAATGTTCTTGGATTCTAATATTTCTTTGTGGCACATACTTTTCAGCTTGTGGGATTGTATACGCAATGGAGATGGCCCATTGATTTCTCGAGGATGCTTTAATACCCACTCTAGACACAATCTATGAGGTGGGAAGGGAATATAGATTTATAACACCTCAAGACTATTGCAGGGCTGCTTTATACTTGTCATTGAAAATTAACTTTTTAATTCTTGGAATAGCAAATCGTGGCTTGAACTCGGTCCACTTTGATGTATTGTGTAAAAAATGATCTCTTAAAATACATATTCATATCAACCCTATACATTCTCTACTGTCCACTTGATTTACGAGAGAACATATTATTCTTAATCATGAGACCCACGTGTGTTTAGGTATAAGTAAATTTTCAATTTACTCATGAATTTAACTATTCTAAAAAATAAATGAATGCCAATAACAATTTGTAAATTTTAAAATTATTAAATATTATAAAGAAAATAAAAAAATCTTTATAAAATTTAATTATTAATAAAATTATTTTTAACAGATTTAATTAGTATCAACTTGTAATATCCATGTTTTATTTGACAAATATATATAATCATTGTGCCGAGAAGGACATTCTACAGTCTATTCTACAGTCCAGTACAGTTCAGTATGTATTTTACAGTCGAGTATGTAGCCGATGTGTAAGTATGTTTGTGGGTCCATGTTTAATCTATAATTTTTAACCTATAATTTTGGCTAACCTCGTTCAAAGCAAAAATATAAATAAATCTAATATAAGTCTTATTTAAAAATCAATCTAATTATTATTATTATGTATAAACGCAATATAAATTTAAAATATGTAGACATTTAAGAACACTCAAAAAGGACATATGGTAAATAAATAAAACCTCTTTTTTTATTTACTCCGTAGACCTCTTAATATTTATAGAAACTCAAAAAAAAGTTTTATTTAGGTGAAGCCTATGGGCCAAATACCATGGACAAAATTAATTATTATATAACCATTCAAAAAACATTATATATACTTGTATTGATATATTATTATTATTAAATTAATAACTTTGGATTATGCAATATTAATTTGTTATTATATATATATATATATGGAAGCGAAGAAAAAAGACATAGAGTGAAGAGGTGGAGAGATAGGGGGATGACAAGGGAGAGATGGAGATAAACCAAGGATAGGAGATGGCGAATAAAGAGAGAGAGGGAGAGGGAGACATAAATATGGAGGTGAGAGAGATAGAGGGAGAGAGAGAGTAAGATAGTGGTAGGATTAGAGGGAAGAGAGAGAGAGAGAAAGAGAGAGATGGGGAAGAGAGAGAGAGGTAGGAGAGAAAGGGAGAGAGAGGAAGGACGAGAGAGAGCACTTGAGAGAGAGGAGGAGAGAGGGGGAGGAGTGAGAGAGGTAAATAAGGGTAAGAGAGGCAGAGGAAGACATAAAGATGGAGGTGGGAGAGATAGAAGGAGAGAGAGGGAGATAGTGGTAGGATTAGAGGGAAGAGAGAGAGAGAAAGAGAGAGATGGGGAAAGAGAGAGGGAGGTAGGAGAGAAAGGGAAAGAGAGGAAGGACGAGAGAGAGAACTTGAGAGAGAGGAGGAGAGATGGAGGGATAGAGATGTGGAGTTGGAGGGGGAGACAGGGAGGGAAGAAGAAAGACATAGAGACTAAGAAGTAGAGAGAGAGAGGCAACGACAATGGAGAGATGGAGAGAGAGTGTGTATGTTTAGGGGTGAGATAAAGAGATAAAGGAGAGATGGAGACAAGGAGGAAAGAAGGAGAGAGAAGGATAAAAGGAGGGATATAGTAACACAGCTGGAGAGAGAGAAAGAAAGAGTGATGGGGGAAGAGAGAGAGAGGTAATAGAGAAGGGGAGAGAGAGGAAGGACAAAAGAGAGGACTTGAGAGAGAGGAGGAGAGAGGGAGGGATAAAGAAATGGAGTTGGAGGGGGAGAGAGGGAGGGAAGAATTAAGGCACAAAGAGTGAAAAATGGAGAGAGAGAGAGAGAGAGAGAGAGAGAGAGAGAGAGAGAGAGAAGGGAGAGAGTGTGTGTATGTTTAGGGGAGAGATAAAGAGACAAAGAAGGAGTGATGGAGAGAAGGAAAGAGAGAAGGAGAGAGAGAGAGGCATATCGTAACAGACTTGGAGAGAGAGAGGGGGGGGAGGTGAGAGAAAGGGAGAGAAAGGAAGGAAGAGAGAGAGAGGATGTGAGAGAGTGGAGAGAGTTAGGGAAAGAGAGATGGAGATGGAAGGGGAGAGAGAGGGAGGTAAGAAGAAAGACATAGAGAGAGAAAGGTCGGGAGAGTGAGAGGGAGTGGTAAGGTAGATGGAGAGAGAGGGAGAGAGGACAACAAGATGGAAGAGAGATAGAAGTGGGGGAGAGGGATAGAAGGGGGAGAGAGGGAGAGAGAGAGAGAGAAAGAGAGAGAAAGAGAGAGAGGAGGGAGTGATAGATAGATAGATTGGAGAAACATAATGTATGTTTTGGGGGTAATATAAAGAGACAGAGGGAGATAGAGATATAGATGGAAGGTGAAGAGAGGGAAGAAGAGACAAATGGAGGGAGCGATGGATGGACAAAGAGATTGATAGATATGGAATGAGAGAGAATTTGAGTTTGGGGGGGTGAGATAGATAGCAAAATAAGGAGAGATGGAGGGAGATATAGATATAGATGGACAGGGGAGAGGGGGAAGAATATTTATTGCACTAGATGCATTGATTTCAATGCAGATGGTGATTTCTAATCATATTTGATTGCTTGCACTATATACATTGATTTTAGTGTAGATGTTGATTTCTAATGATATTTTATTACTTGCACTAGATGCATTGATTTCAATGTAGATGATTTCTAATCTTATTTGATTTCTTGCATTAAATGCATTGATTTCAATGTAGATGGTGATTTCTAATCCTATTTTATTACTTGCACTAGATGCATTAATTTCAATGTAGATGTTGATTTTCTAATTATATTTGATTTCTTGCACTAGATGCATTGATTTCAATGTAGATGATTTCTAATCCTATTTGATTGCTTGCACTAAACGCATTGATTTCAGTGTAGATGGTGCTTTCTAATCCTATTTGATTACTTGCACTAGATGCATTGATTTCAATGTAGATGTTGGTTTCTAATCCTATTTTCTTACTTGCACTAGATGCATTGTTTTTAGTGTATATGTTGTTTTCTAATCATTTTTGATTGCTTGCATTAGATGCATTGATTTCAGTGTAGATGTTGATTCCTGATTTGATGTAATTGGATGTAGGATAGTACATTATTTTTAAAGTGATTGGACTAACGGTGTGCATTGATTTCAGTGTAAGCACAAAAAATTATTGACAATGTAAATTGATTTTTGTGTTATAGTAATTCAACCTATTAATACTAGAGAGAAAGAGAGACAAGTTATGATGTTTACTACAACAACTCAAGCTAAATATTTAAATGGTTTACGATTTCAATTGTCCTTTTCATATAATCGATATAAAAAGATGACAAAACTAACAAGGGTGGCAATAAGAATAGTACAAGAAAATGATTTGAGATTGATCACAATGAAGACTATTTGTAATTGAATACATTCTTATTATTCAAATTTTCTATCATTCAACACTATTATATTATCACT
Organism: Pinus taeda; assembly: GCA_000404065.3. Lineage (NCBI taxonomy): Eukaryota > Viridiplantae > Streptophyta > Pinopsida > Pinales > Pinaceae > Pinus > Pinus taeda. The sequence goes on along the minus strand of APFE030702831.1, from coordinate 19,513 downwards.
TTGCATTCAAAAAAGTTTATTTCATCATTTTTCATCATTAAAGTTATTAACAGTATTTATCATCTCAACAAACTGAGGTAACTAGGAAAATTTAAAATTAAAATGACCAGACAAATCTCTGATATATTTAGCATATTTAAAATGATCATATTACTATTAGATGTATTTACATATTATTGATAAAATCAATCATATGTTCGATAGAGTTTCCTTGGCCGCACACGACTGAAACCCGTCTATATCAATATTAACTCCAGATCTATCAAGCACTGAGAGGGATCAAATTTATCGAGGTGCAAACCTTACCTCAAGTTTTGCACTCATAAAAGAGGCTTGAACCTCGAGAGATTTGATGCCTCTCGATGCGTGATAGATCCGGAGTTAAGATGGATCTATGTTGGTATAAATTAAATGGATAGGGATCAATCCATAATAAACATCAAAACACTTCATTATATCTCTAAAATTAAAAAAAATCATAAAAACTAATTAAATTATAACTTATTTTAAAATATTATTTAATAATTATAAAAAAAAAATAATATAAAGTTAATCATATATACCTTTAGAAAAACATGGAACAATATTCTTAACCATGTAGATTTACCCCTACATTACCATGGAGATTCTTAATCTATAAATAGACTTTGTTACGATAACATGGGCCAATATTATGGTTTATCAATACCACATGCTCAAAAAAACATAACTCACTTCAAATGAAACTTGTTCATATGACATTTTTTTAATTAATTAATTTAGTTAAAAGGGAAAAAAGAGTGTAACTACCTTGAAGATAAATATCAAACTTTTATTTGTGTATACTATTATGAATATCTTAGAATATTCCATGGAGGTTAATTCTTTCCTATCTACCTAAGATTATTGATAATTAAATTAAAATTTTAAAAACCATATTCTAAAATAGACATGACTATAAGCATAAATTAAAGCTTGAATAGATAATATATCTTCAACTAAATTATTTATCTTCCACAAGCTTATATCAAAATCAACAAACATACATTATGTGTTTTTCACCCAACATAATTTCACCTCCTCAATTATTAATAATAAGTAGTATCTTTGGATTTGTGGGCTTATGGATTTCTTTCCCTCTCTATGTTTAATTATTTTGGGGGACGTGTTTTTCCTTTGGGCTAATTCCAGGAATCTCTCTCCTTTTTACTTTACTTCTCTTTTACTTGCCTATCACTTTGGCTCTCTCGGTGTTCCCTCGGTTGTTATCTACCTCTCTGGGCCCACCCCCTTTCACTCCTCTCTCCTCTTCATTTCTCTGTCTCTTCCCTCCCCTGCTCCTCCTCTACTCTCCCACATTCCAAGCTTTGTTTCCCTCTTGATCCTATCTCTCTCTATCCTCCATCCACTTTACCTATTTTTCTCTTTCCTTTCGGTTCTGCCTGATTGAGAGGCTTTCCTATGTAGCCTCGACCCCCTATCTTATCCCCTTCATTATGGTTAGATGTAGATATATTGGATTTCCTTATAGTGGTAGGTGGGGAGACCTTGGTCTCACCCCCCTTTCGATCTCAATATACCTTCTACTCATGGCACTCAATCCCAAGTAGCTTCCAAAGTGGCAATAGAAATTTATAGGGACATAATCCTTGCAGTTGTTCAAAGGGTTATCTCTAAAGTGGTGGAACATGTCAAGGAATCTCAAAGATTCATTCCTAACAAATATGTAGATAAGGAGAGAAGAGACTGGATGCCAAATATTGGGAATTATACCAGGGCTAGAACAATGTCCTACATGCAAACTATTAACTTGTATTAGCATATACAAACTTTAATGGGAAGAGTTCTGACAGACAGGAAAGGCACACAACAAGAGTTAATCATATGCATGGAAGGCTTACTTGATAAGGTGGATAAACTTAACAAAAAGATCACACTTCTAGCCAAGAACCTAACAAACATGGACCATTCCTCATTTGACTCTAGCAAAGAGCCAAAACCATTAGGCCTTAATGACACCCCTACAAAATGAATATCAACAAGGCAATGTTGTACAACAACACTTTAAATTCATGTTGTTTTTTATGTTATTAAGTTTAATTCTAGTTTTCTATACTATAAACTATTATAATTTTTGGTTATCAGACTCTCAAGTAGAGAATAATATGAACAATAAAAAAAAATGTGTTTATGTTACTATTCTAGTTTCCCAAGTGGTAGACTAATAGAAACAAATATCATTGTATATCTATATTCTTAAAAGTAGTGGAGGCTCGAAAATAACCTCCCCCCTCAAACCTGTCAATGATCACCAAAACATTTTCCTTTAACAAATAAGTAATATCCCTCAAAGTCTAGAAATTCCCATAATGGCTCAAGAGACGTTGCATGATGGAACCATCTTACTTTTCTCTGATCCACCTTTGATATATCTGACTCAACCAACTCCCACCTTTGTAGGGATTCTAACCAAAACAAAAGCTAAAGAAACTATAACACCCCCAGAAGCACCACAAAGAAAATATAGAAGAAAATCCAATAAAGAGGTGTGAGATGAAGCAACACAAACATATATGGCGATCAAAATCCAACAACCTATGGGTTCATTCCTAGGGAGAGGGAAATCATTGAGAGAACCTCAGATCCAGTCAGGGAGAGTCAAGGGCTTTGCCACCCCTTCACAAGGTAAATAATGATCCCAATCTCCTAGAACTGTAGAGGCCTTGGGAACACTTCAAAAATAAGTTCAACAAAAGATCTAGTAAGATCAAAAAAACCCATAGCTCTATTAATAATCCAGGAGACCAAATCAAGTAAGGAAGAAATGGCATCCATAATCAAGAAAATATGAAAAGTTTTATAAAGGGATAGCAATCAGCGTGAGAGGAACTTCAAGAGGTATATGCATAGTATGGAACCATATGATTTTGGACATTTAAGATAATTTTCAGGAGCAACATTGGATAAAGGTAGTTTTTCATTATAGAGAAAATGGGAATACCTTCTCAGTTTATAACATTTACACCCTAGCATACTATAGAGGTAAAGTGAAAAGTTAGATCTCTTTAGCACTTAATATAGATTTAGATGGTGGTCAATCAAATATTCTTGGAGGTGACCTTAATATAGTAATGAATAGAGAAGAAAAGATAGGAGGTATTTATCTCCTTGACCAAAGTAGAGAAAAACTAGAAAATATAATGGTTGATCACAATATTGTGGACATCAAATTAAGTAATGACAAGTTAACATGGAGTAATAGACGTCTCGGACCTAAAAACATCAAGGAATGTCTAGATTGGTTCATATTTCACACAGATCTCATAGTTGTACCCGTTACAACCTCTTCTAATATATTAGCAACAATAAAATCAGACCACAAACTTGTAAGCATAACTTTTGAAGAAAGAGCAAACTTTGGTCCTCTCCCCTTTTGCTATAATCCCCTCTAGTCCAAAAACAAGGAAGTGATAATGTTGGTTGAACATGCATGTCACACAAGAATTGATGGCTCACCAAGATTTGTTTGGGAATCGAAAATCAAGCTTGTCAAGTCTGCTCTCAAGATTGGGAAAAAAAACAGCTACAAAGAGTCACTCTAGGAAAAGCATGTTATTCAAAGGGAGTTCGAAAAAGTGCAGTTAAGACTAGAGAATGAAGCAGTGATAAAAGAACTCCATGTGAAAGAAAAGGAATTCTATTGTAAAATATATCAAGTAAATAGAATAGAGGAGGAGGAGGATTAGAGAATTAAATTAAGAATCCTCTAGATTTAGGAAGAGACAAAAACACAACCTTTTTGCACAACCAAGCAAAGGCTCAAAAAGATGAAAATAGTGTCAACACTATCCACAAAGAAGGGAACATATTATTTTAAGGGGAAGAGGAGGTAAAACAAGAATCTTATCATCATTTTAGTGGACTCCTAACAATTGAACCTGAGCCAGCTAATTATGAGGAAATGTTGAGTCTTATCCCAAAAATAGTAATGATAGAGAAAAATGTTATCTTAACTAAGTCAGTTACTGAAGAATAAATGTGAAGAGCAACCTGGGGCAACCTAACAAAACACCCATACCTAATGACTTTTTCATCTCCTTTTATAGATCCTATTGGGGGCTTATAAAAAAATATCTCCTAAAATTGATTCATTGGGAACAAAAGAAATTAAAAATCGAGGTCAGTAACAATTCAATTTTTTAAGCCCTAATCCCCAAAGAAATATGGCCCTCCTCCTTCAACCATTTTCAACCAATCTCTTTATGCAAATCCTCCCACAAAATCTTGACCAAAATTATAGAAAACGGATTAAAGACTCTTCTTCTGAACCTGATATCTGAAAGTTAAGGAGGATTTATTCAATAGAGGAAGGTGCTAGATAACATCCTTCTAGTCCATGATGCAATCCATTCAAGTCTACCAAAAAAAAGAAAGATTTTGTTTTGAAGTTCAACATGGAAATTGCCTTCGACAAGGTAAGACATTCCTTTCTTTTTTTTGTTTTAAAAATATTCATCTTTGTTAATGACTTTATTCACTTGATCAAATCATGTATTAGTAAGTCATTGTTAGTATGAAAATTCCTGGAAGATCTACCAAAAACCTTCACTTAAGTCACTAAGTGACAAGTGACCCTAACAACAAGTGGATGGTTGCTTTTGTTCTAGACCTGCAACACAAATGAAAAATTTGCAGTAAAAGAAAACAAGATTTGAACGAATAGTAGTAGAATGATAGATCCAGAATAATAACCCAGTGGAAATACGATTTTAAACAAATAAATCTTTATTGATAACACTTGATGAAGGAGATCTACAATTGGTCTGTAAGGCCCCCTCCGTGGAATGAGTCCTTTGATATCCTTCATGCTTTAGAAATAGATTCTCTCTTTCAATCGTGTAAAAAACCCAAACAAAGTGAAGAACTCAAGTGGGAGCTTAAGAAAAAATGATGGTAATATTGTTGATGATCATGATCATGGTGAGGAATGAATGGAAAGCCCTCCTTTATATAGCAAAGTACGGAGTTAATCTCGAAAATGGAGAATAATAAAAATTATTGACCAAATTCATATCTAACTACTTGAAATACTTTATTATATTTATTGGATAGGGAAAAGGAATTCAAAATAGTTAAATTCCTTTATTAACTATTTCACGATAAACAAGAAAAGTGTGAAATCAAAATAAGTATTAAATAGTGATTTAATAATTATTCTAATAACAAAAATAAGGAAATTCAAATAAATAATTATTTATTTAAATATTCCTAAGGGATTTAGTGAAATGGGACAAGGAATAGTTATTAAATAATGATTTAATAGTAATTCCTAGATAAAATTAAATAAATAATGATTTATCTAGTTATTCTCATGGGTTTTTTTTTTATTATTTAAAACAAAAAATAATTTAATAAAAGTGGTTTACTAAAGTATTTTCCCTAGAGGAAGTGATTTTGCTATGGTAAAATTAAATACATGTGGTGTATTTCGATCCACCTAGTTAGAAATGGGTAGGTGATCATTTTTTGGTTATAACAATCGTGGGTGGCAACATTAGTGAAGGGAAGACTATGCCAATTCTTCCAAAGAACAAGGGGGATAATGCAAGATTTCCCTCTCTCACCCTTCTTATATGTTATATTGGAATATGCCCTTAGTAGAAAGCTAGAGCAAGAAAGACAAAGAGGGTTGATCACTAATATTCACTTCAGCAGAGGAAAAAATGATTAAATCACTCATAATTTTTAAATGAAACTCTCCTAATCGGAAGAGCCTCAACAATAGTGGTGAGAAGAATCAAAACAAATATTGATCTCTTCCTCATAGCATCAGGAGGATTACTTAACAAAATCAAGAGCAATATATATGGTTAGAACACACCCCAAAGTCCTAAGGCGAATCTCCGAAAATTTTGAAATCCCTTTCAAATAAGACTAGACTCATTTTAAGTATTTGGGAATGATAAAATTCAAGAAAGCTGTGAAAAATTAGGTCTAGGTAGAAATAATGGACAAGATGAGAAATAAATTCCAAAATTGGGGGACACGATGGCTAAATCTTGTAGATCAAGACATATTAATAAAATGTATAGTGTCAACTCTTCCCCTCTACCAATATGTGATTCTCCAAGCACCAACCAAAATTCTAAAGAAAATTGAATCCTCCTAAGAAGATTTCTATGACAAGGGGGAAAGTTAGAGACAAAATTGTTCCACCTTCTCATTTGGAAAAATGTTATAGCTCCCTTTGAAAGAGGGTGGATTGGTATATGTAATATCCATAGAACCTCCATATTAATTTTGAAACGTTTGAAATTTATGATTTTAATAACATGGAAAATACTATTGGATTCATATGATTGACGTGCTTCGAAATAATTAGTTTTCGTTCACTTGGAACCAAGAATTAGTTGTCAGTTCTAAAATGGTTTGCAATTATCGGTTCAAGGAATATCCAAAAATGTGCATGCTTATGGAAGGGGGGATGATCTCACTCACTCAAGGAAGAAGAGGATGAGATTATTTATTATGTTAATGCCAAATTTATGAGTCACATTACAAGCACCATCTCCATAAATACAAGTTTAATCCCAAGGATAAAGGTGAGTATTCTCATTCTCATTCATGATATGTGTTATAAAATGTGAAGTGGCAACAATTATATGCTATTTTCTTGAACCATGATACTTTCTTGTGAATATTATTTATCTTCTTTATGTTCTTTATTTAAATATTTTCATCAAACAATATCAAGAAACAACAATAATAAAACAAGACACAGATATAGGCCCTCAACTAGGGAAAAACCCCTCCAAGGTGAAAACCCCAAAATTTTTCTCTTCTTAGAATCTACTTCAAATTAAATACAAAGACTCAATCCCTAGACCAATTCCTTCTCCTAGTACCAAGTCATCCCTTCTTCAAGTCCTTCCTTGATTTTGCACCTAACTTCTACACAATACAACTTTGATCTGCCAACTGCAACACTACTACTTAACTTGCAACTTTGACCTGCAACTTTGCATTGAAACTTTGGCCTCACAACTCTTGGAGAAACCCTAATTTGACCTCCTTGTGGGACCTTCCAAGAGAAATAATTCTCTTCCTAAGGTCAGCGAGGTCTAGACAAAGTTTCCTTCCTTCTAGCTACTAGATTCTACACTTTCTACTCCTGCAACTTGACCCTACAACTTCGTCCTCTTCTACAACCCAAAAAACCTATAATTTTGCACGTGTGAGAGAGACAGAGTCCAAAAACAAGATATTTTGGCCTCCTAGCTTCTTCCAGACCCTTGCTCTCCTTTTCTACTCCTTCCTAGCTATAGATCAAACTCTTTCTTAATGAGCGAAGTTGTGAGTGAGTGTGTCTCCAATGGAGGTCAACTACTCTTTATATAGCCTTATCAAGGGGTCAAGTTCCCTCCTTTGGGTTGACTTGAGGATCGCAGGGGCGACTTGTACTCTTGGAGATTACAGGACTTTCTAGACTCTAAAATAATTCTTTTTATGATTACAAACTTCCTGAAAGGGTCTTATAAACATGATGTTGACTCTTTTGATTCATGAATATAAATTTGAAGACCTAACAAACCCTAGAAGCATAAAGAACATGATTTTACCTAAAATACCATCGATAATGAGCTTGAAACCCATGCTTTAATAGTAATAATTTTCTTATCTTTTTCTTGTTTGTTACATAGGATACATATTGAAATGAGTACAACAATTATGAATACTAAAACTGGTTACATTTCTCAACACTTCCTCTTAACTAGGGAGGTATTCATAATTGTACAATCGGTACAACATCATATCTCAAACTGAAGAGTTCTCAAGAAGAGTCATATTGATAAGCCATATTGTAAGCATCATTATTGTAACCAACATTGTCCCTTAGCCTAACTGGACTAGCTCTTTTTTAATCAAGAGAATTATGCTAGGAGGCTTTATATGTGATATTACACTACCTTTCTAAGGTACATACCCCATTGGATGTCCACAAGATATGTTCTTTTAGGACTATTCTTATCTTGGATATCTATACCTGGGTCCTTAAAGAATATAAGTCCTCTCTAACCCCTCTTCTCTTGGATTCTTATCCCATCCTCAAAGAGTGCCAGTACCTTTCCTTTCTTGGATGTTATATCATCAAGGAAACCACACATTCTTATCCAATCCTCTGCAATTCTCTCTTTAACACCCAAAGAGGAGAATGCACATGTGATGTCCAAAATCATTCCCTCTCAGCTAGAGAGGTCATCCTTGTTCTCCTTTAATATTGAGAATAGATCCTTGATCCTTATCCAAGGAGAACCCTTTCCTCCCTCTCAAACCAAAGGAGATTCCTTCCTTCCAATAATGAAAGTCAACATCACAAGCCTTCTAGCTTGTCTTCATCAAAGTATTAGCTACTAGTTCTCCATAGCTACATGGTTCCCTCTTTTCTCTGCATCAATCCTTCTTCTTTTCGAGGTATCATGGAACCATCTCCACTCTGTGTTCTTCTAATAGGATCAAGGTCATATCTCTTGCTCATCGCATTCTTCTTCAATATTGAAGGTATTGTATGGGCCTTCCTGATCTTCAATTTGAACATGAAAGTGATCTTCCTTGACCTACAAATTATCTTCTTGCATAGTTACCCCTTCAATCCCAAGATGGAGTCATCTTGACTTTACAGTTGCTAGGTACTAGACATTCTCAACATTCTTTGTACATACAATGAACTTTCCTCGACTTTGATCATGTGTTCCTACAACATCCTTTTTCCTGGTAACAAAAATTAATATGTTATCCAAATAATCAAACCATAAATGAAATAGACTTACCTCACCATGGAGACCTTCTCGTACCATCAAAATCCTCATTGACCATCTCCACTTGATACTTCATGCATCAAAGTTCCCAAGGATCGAACTTGATTACCAATTTACAACCTTTTCCAGAGATTATACTTGGATGTTTAATTATCAAATATATATCCTAGAGAAAGTTCCAATCCCATATACATTTCTTAAGTAAGTCACATTCTATCAGCATCATAAATACTTAAGCATAATTTTATAACCAACTTCATGTCATGAGATTATTGCACATATGAATCTTATCTAAAGTTTACTTTTCAACATACATTCCTATGCTTTCATCCAATCATCTAGATATCCATATATCTCACAAAATGTTTGTATCCTGGCCCATTGTAGCCTTTCATCCCTTTTTACTACTATGTTTCCACATTACATAGAATACATACTATTCCTTCATGATGCTTTTTCCAAGGACTTTCCAAGATGATGGCCCTTCAAGGATCATAATGATCCAGTTAAGCAAGATGACAATCTCTAACATAATCTGGATGAACATTATGCAAAATGGTCTAACATTATATCCTATATGATCTTTACTAAGAAACATAATAAATTCAAGGCATCTTACTATCATATGATTCAATCCTATGATGCTTATGCAAAACATATCATTAACATTCATAAAGAACCTAGAATTCAGTGAACCTTCTTTTAGTAGTAAAGATCCTTCATTTCTTCCTTATTTTCCTTCTTCTCGGGTTTTCCCACTACTTTAGCTACATGAGCTTCACTTATATCATTTCCTTTATTGTTCTTCTTGTCTGGACATCCCCTCTTAAAGTGTCCAAATTCATTGCATCCAAAACATTGCACCTTGGACATATTTTTTGTCTTGGACTTGCCAAACTTTCCTTTATTCATCTTCTTGACTTGGGATAGAAAGGCTTGAGTCTTCTCATCTTATCCAATGTCATCCTTACACATGATCCTTGATTCTTCTAGTATGAATTGTGCCCATAACTCATCATAGGGAGTTTAATCCTTCTTGGAGTAGACACTTGTTGCAAAGTTGCTCCATTATGGTGGCAATGGATTCATAACACATACGGTCACCTCATAATCAGTGATGGGTTCCCCAAGTCCTCACAAATGGTCTCTTAGTTTAGATACTCTCATGAAGGATGATGCCATAGCCTCATCCTTAGATTAATTCATTTTATATAGCTTGTTCCATAATGACATCTTTTGACATGTTGTACTTACAAAGTACAAATTCACTAGCTTGTCGTACATGGCCTTAGAAGTTTTTAGATTTGACACAAATGGAATAAGATAATCCTTGATTGACTCAACTATGATCCTTTGAGCTCTTACTTCACCTTTCTTATACCTTTCTATCCCTTATGACTTTTATTTCTTAGGTTCAGTAACTTCTCCAGTAACATATCCCATTACATCTTGCTCTGTGAGTGTCAAGTCAAACATTTTCTTCCATGCTAGATAGTTTGAATCCCCTATGATCTTATTGATCTCCTTGTAGAAATTACCTACATGACTTGAAGATTAAACCATTATGAGATAGTGTGATACTTACTTGAATAATATCTCCATCCTTCTTGATGCCTTCAAGATCTTTGGAGAGTTCTTGATGATGTACTTAAAAGGTGTTCCCTTGGATTACTCCACCAATAGCTTCCAAGATTGATGCCTTGCAAGTAGACTTCATTTTTTGTGAGATCAATACCCTCCTTGCAAGATGGATGTAGTTTTGATCTTCTTTAATGTAGAAACCCTAGGTTAGAAGGGTCTTCTACCAACGAGCCTTTAACCAAGTCTCTTCAAGAGATAATCTTCTTCTTTTAGCCTTGAGAACTTCCTATCCCTTGATCATCGATTAATTCTAGTGTCCTTTCGGTTGCCTTCCTTGCTCACCTTAGCTCTGATACCATGTTAGAAAATGTAAAGTGGTAGAAATTATATATTATTTTCTTTAACCTTGATACTTGCTTGTGAATCTTAGTTATCTTCTATATTTTCTTGAGTTAGAATCTATTTTCATCAAACAATATCAAGAAATAACAATAACAAAGGAGGACACAGATATAGGATCACGTATGGGGAAAAAACCCTCCAAGGGGAAAACGTGGGAAATATTCTCTTCTTAGGATCTACTTCAAATGAGATACAAATACCCAATTGTTGGCATTATGATACATATGTTGTACTTCATGGCAACCCACTCATCCCAGATGATAAATTATAGTGCAGCAAAGTTATTTTCTGGTTCACCGACTTTCACGCAGAGAAAAGTTCACGCACTTTCATGCAGAAAAAAATTCCTTTCATGAAGAGAAAAGTTCATGCACTTTCATGCAGAGAAACATTCCTTTCATCCAGAGAAAAGTTCATGCACTTTCATGCAAAGAAAAGTTCATGCACTTTCATGCAGAGAAAAGTTCCTTTCATGAAGAGAAAAGCTCACGCACTTTCATGCAAAGAAAAGTTCCTTTCATGCAGAGAAAAATTCACGCACTTTCATGTAGAGAAAAGTGCACGCACATGGGAAATCTTACGGTTGGTTCATGGTATTAGTTCGACAGTTTTTGATCCTATGGTTTTGGTCCGTGGTATTGCATCCAAAAGTGTTGATCCCAAGTATTGGGGCCATGGTATTGAATTGTTATGGTTTTTGGTCTGTGGTATTGTGAAAGGCCTATGGATATAAAAGAGGAAGGAGATCATTTGGCAAGGCATCTTCTGAATTATTGAATATCTGATAAAGTGCTAGATCTGGAATACTGTGATTGGGTTATGGTGCAAATCTAGATCTGAATGAAGAAGGGACCTGAGCACAAGGAGAAGGATAAGTTCTATTGATGGGTCAAAATCTTAAGGCTAGAATAGTGGTATCTCTATATGATTTTGATCTGTGATATGTGGTGCACGCTTGATCTATAAATTTGATAATCCGAGTTAACTAATATATGAATGTTTGAAAGAATGAATTTGTAGATCTATACGCAGGTTTCTGAATAGTGAAGTAGCGTACATCTCTTGATTTATGTTCTAGTTGCTTCTGTTTATTGCTACAGTGTTCTGGGTTTAGAAGTGGGGTGTGATTACTGTTATTATGATTTGGGTACAGTCGTCAGAGAAGTGTTTATTTTGATTCAGTTTTGATTGGTGAAAAGGTGATTGGTTGATGCAAAAATTCTTGATGTTTGATTGATGTTATTTGTGGATCCAGTTTGAAAATTTATGAAACGTGGTTCCTGGAAGGAAGAGAATGTTGTAGTCTTCTGCAGGTAGCAGCTTGTGTACTAGTATCTCAACTAGTACAAGAACTAAGGGGGTTGTAGCTCCCTTCCAGGAGAAGATGGAAAACGAGAGAGGGTTGTAGCTCTCTGCAGGTAGCAACCTGCGTACTGGTAAAAGACTACACCAGTACAGAATCATTGCAAAAAGAAGTTTCTAATTGAAAAGATAGAGACATATTGCACCAGGTGGTTTTCACCCACATTGGGTTTCCACCTTATATCTTGTGTTCTTGTGTGTGATTGTCTTCTACTCTATTTTTCTATTCCTGTTTACTGTTTATATGATCCTGATGCACAGATTAATGTTCAACATCTGTAGAATATTTTAAATTATAAGTCTGTATGGTATACGCGGGTTTCCTTATCTATAGTTTCATATATACGCGGTTTTCTCTAACTGAAGTAGCATATATGTTTTGGGTTTGAAAAAGAAAATAATTGACGAGATAATACTGATTCACCCCCCCTCTCAGTATTATTTCCAACAATTGGTATTAGAGCGGGTCCTTCAGAAGAAGCTTGATCGCTTGAAGGAAGATCTATCATCATGAGCAACTACGAGAGAGAAGCATCAATCAGGCCACTAATTTTTGATGGGACCAAATTTGTCTATTGGAAGGTAAGAGTTACAACCTATCTTCAATCTCTTGGTACAGAAGTCTGGGATATCATAAATACAGGGTACACTTTTCCATCAGAAACTCCTACAGATCCGGCTGAGAAGAAGCAGTTTGAAACTAATGTAAAGGCTGTCAATATGTTATTAGGATGTCTATCTCAATCAGAATTCGTCAAGGTTATGCAGTATAAAACTGCAAACGAAATATGGGACAAGATCGTTCTGAGCTATGAAGGAGATGAACATGTAAAAAGAGAAAAACTTCAAACCCTCAGAATTCAATATGAAAATCTCAGAATGTACAATGATGAAAGTGTGGCTAACTATTTCCTACGCATAGATGAGATTGTTAATGTATGAAAAATTTGGGTGAAGAAATAAAAGAGGTTGTTGTGGTTGAAAAGGTTCTGAGATCTTTGTCTTCTAAGTTTGAATCAAAAGTTTCTGTAATAGAAGAAAAGGAGAATCTACAGAGAATTACCATGTCGCAACTACATGGAGTTCTAACCGCTTAAGAAATGAGGAAAGGGGGACCATCAGATAGACGAGCAGCTGCATTCAAGGCCTCAGGAAAAGGAGATTCTTATGACTCAGGACATATGTCAGAAGAAGAGGGAGAATCAAATTTTGTCAAGAACCTTCAACGGGGTGCTGGAAGATTCAGAGGTAAGTTACCTTTCAAATGTTTTGCTTGTGGAAGAGTCGGTCATTATGCTGCCAAGTGTCCTCATAAAGGTAAGGAACCTGTTAGATGGAACAAGAAACGGAATGTAAATAAGAAAAGCTACTACACTCATGAAGATAGTGATGGATTTTGAAATAGTGATGAAGATGAACAAAGTAATAAGTATAGACTTTTAATGGCTTTTGAAGATGATGATTTCATGGATGCTATAGATGAAGAAGGTCTTTATGAAGAGATTTCTAAACTCAAAATTTGTTTAGAAGAGAAAAATATTATTATTGATACTCTGCAATTCCAATTGGCTAAAAGTGAAAAACATCATGAAAAGTTAGAATGCGAAATAGTGGGACTTAGAAAAGAGATTGAGAAAACTAAAGCTCTTAATCTAAGATTTGTTAAAGGATCTGAAACATTAGATGAGATTATCAAAGTACAACATTCTCCACTAATCAAGACAGGTCTGGGATATAATGAAGAAGCATCTCAAGCACAGAAGCCATCCACCTCCAAAAGTTATATTGATGCAGCAAGGAGAAGTGAACAAATTGACAATCAACAGGAAAGGCACAATGCTGCTCACCAGGTAAATCAGGGACATTTTTCTTCAAGAATGAACAGAGATCACCAAGTAAATCAGGGGCAATTTGCTTCAAGGATAAACAGAAGCTACAACAGACCATAGGTAAATCATTCTCAATTTGTCTCAAGAATGAATGTCAATGAAAACTATAATCATTCAGTCCGCAGGGTTGATAATCGCAGGAATTTCTTCAATGGCCAATGTTTCTCTTGTCACAACTTTGGACACAAAGCAGCTCAGTGTGTTGCCTACAAAACTATCATGACTAGAGAAACTCAAAAATAGAGGAGTATGACTGGAATCATGGAAAGGACCTACAATAACTTTTCTGCTCTTGAAAATGAAATAGAATGTTCTATTTGTAATAATTTTGGTCATGAATATTCTGAATGCAGGAGCAGGTTTCGGCAGGCAACTCAAAAGGAGCAAGCCTCAAATATCAAAACATGGAGAATGAAAGAACCACAACCAGAAAGATGTGGTATAGCCTTATATGCAGAAGGGCAGGAAACATCAAAATACGGTACACTCCATAATGGAATGTTCAAAACATAATGACAAAGGTGCATAAAGAAAAACTTTAGTCATATATGCCTGAGAAGGAGAGAAGGTCTCCATTTGGAAGATGACACCCCTTGCACTCATAAAAGGTAAAGGTTCTAATTCTTTTAAAAAAAAAGGTCAAAGCAGGAAATGTTATGTATGTTGAATCGGCTTTATAAGCACCTAACTCTAAATTCTTGTGTCAGTTAGAATGTTGCCGATCAAAGGACATAGGTAATGATTTCGATCAAATGGATGGTAGTGCTTCCATGATCTTGATACACGAGAAATAGTGATCAAAGGCATAAGAACTCCAAATAATTTATACATATTCAAAGAAGGACAACAACAATGCTCTCTGAGCAAGAATGATGAACACTGACTATGGCACCGAAGGTTGGGGTATCTAAGCTTCTCACAGAAAAGGAAAGCATAATACCAGGCAGTTCGTGGTTTTCCAGACATCAGAATTCTAGATAATACAATATACAAATCATGTCAGTTTGGTAAGCAAATCAGAACTAACTTCCATCAGAAGGAAGGATCAGCTAGCAGGCCACTTGATCTTGTCCATACTGATGTATGTGGTCCATCTAGGAAAAGGTCGCCTCGGGGAGAAGAATACTTTATATTATTCATTGATGACTATTCAAGGATGGTTTTGATAGGACTTATGAAGCACAAAGATGAAGCCTTCAAAAAATTCAAATCCTTCAAAGCTTTGGTTGAAAACGAATCAGATCACAAAATTAAATGCCTTAGGTTTGATAGAGGTGGGGAATTTACCTCAAATGAATTTTTCGATTTTTGTGAAGAACATGGAATAAGAAGGGAATTCTCTATAGCCAGGACTCCTCAGCAAAATGGAGTAGTGGAAAGGATGAACAAAATGGTTCAACAAATGGCTCGTGCTATGCTTGATGAGTTTAGAACTCTCGCAACTTTATGGGGTGAAGCTACATTTGCTGCAGTTGTTATTCTCAACAAAACAAATGTCTGGGTGAACAACACTCAAACCCCTCATGAGCTCTGGTATGGTGAGACTCCTTCGGTAAAATATT
>APFE030702826.1:0-21863 GCA_000404065.3 Pinus taeda | reverse complement strand
TATAAAGTAACAAAAACTTTTTGAAATAAATTTAATATTTTAAGCAATTGACTAACCTAATTTAATAATTGAAAAATTATCAAACATGAATTTTACTCCATAATAAGAGAGCCAACATTGGAGCCCATAGTTTCACTAAAACCAAAAGAAACACAACCACTTGTTAAGAAGAATTCAAGTAATAATAATAAAACAAAAAGAATAAACATTAAAGTATAAAGTGGTATTTCTGCAACAGTATCAGTTGATACTTCTCGTCTAACTCTTTGGCTTTGCTTTAAGTATCTTTTCCTAATGTATAACCTTTTGATAGCATTATTGTAACCACTTTTATTGCATGGTCAACAAAATGGAACAAAATAAAACAAAAATAATAAACATTAAAGTATAAAATGGTATTTCTCCAGCAGTGTCCATCACTTGATACTTCTCGTCTAACTCTTTGGCTTTGCTTTAAGTATATTTTCCTAAGGTATAACCTTTTAATAGCATTGTTGTAACCACTTTCACTGCCCGGTTAGCAAAATGGAACAAAAAATCTCAGTTGCTTATCAAGGACTTCAAATTATCCAATAACAACAATGTTAATATCCTCGGAATATCATAGGCTAATTGAGAAAATCATTTTTTAGTCTAAGAAGTATGACTTTATAAATTTTGATGTAATATCTAAATTTTACTTTTCTCTATTGGTAAGGTAGGTGGCCTTTTTAAGCTACTTCTATTCTACAAAACTACAGGAATAAGTAGAATTTGAAGGGTAGGATCTTCCTTCTTTGAAAATAGTTAAGTAGAATTTAAAGGGTAGGATCTTCCTTCTTTGCAAATAGTTATTTACAGACAATTTGTAAAGAAAGATTACATTTAAGACTTTTTCTTACAAAACGGTCAAAATAAATGAAATTTGTTTTTCATTATTTTCCTTTCCTTTCACAACTAAAATCTTATTCTAGGTTACTCTCAATATCCTTGACCAAAATGGCCTTTGAGGTAATCTACATGATCCAATCTTGATCTTGGAACTATACAACAGGAAAAAAGTATTGTCGTTTACCCATGAATGGTATTCACTTATCAAAGACTTCAAAACAAAATTAAAAGATCAGACATTTAAACACATATACAGAGACTATGAAATTGATTTGATATAAGAACAACAATGGAAGGGTAAGCAAGGTCTATATCTAAGTGTAGTATTAATGCTATTTTGAGGAAACAGATTTCTTCTTAAATTTATTTGAACATTGTTCCTCCAATATAAAAATAAATAAAAAAATATAAAAGAGTAAAAATAAGTAAATGAAAAAACTCCTAATGCGTTGCCCTCTTCATGAAATTTTATCATTTTCTTTTCCCATTGATTAACTCCCTCCTATGATCCTCCCCATGGCACTATATACACCTCTTGATTTAGGATTGTTGCTCCCTGGTTCAAAAAACGCCAAAAACATCAAAAACCTGCAATTTTTTTCACTTTTTGTATTTTTACCAGAAAACCAAAACTATATTCAGAATTCCATGTCAATCTGAATGTGACTATCAGTAAAGTTACATCTTGAATTCCATCTCTTTATAGCAAATTCAAATCCCAACCCAAATCCACCTGTAAGAAAATCATAGCAGAGAATTTACCCTTTAAACCTTACAATTGCAAACACTGATAAGCTAAGAAAACCATGCTTACACTAAGAAGGATAGCAACTTCTAAAGCATGGGGCTCCTTGATAGTCACTAGAGCAACTTGTGTCCACTGCCCTGTCCTATCACCACCCAAAAAATATTGTTACACAGACCTTAAGTATGTATATAAATGCAAATCCTCTAGCGTTATCCAGTTTTATCAAGAAAAATACACACCAGGGCTACTGCCTGGCTTGATATTTCTTGAGTCATTGATGTCAAGTCTTACTACATCCAACAAGTTTTCCATGAATCACTTCTATAATTTTGGCAACACAAAAAATAATATTGTGACTGCACTCTATTTCTCCACATATTTTTAATAGAACACTTCTCTACAAATCTGATAATACACAAGTTGATAACTATTATGCTCAAAAGATATTGCAGAAATTGGAAATCAGCACTTTTACATAAAACTCACGCAAGAAATCCAACACCCACCTCTCTAATTTTACATTCTTTACTATGCCATAGTATGAGAAAAACTGCTTAACATCCTTAACTATTGCTTTGGTAGACAAATTACAGACCTGGACTATGTAACCATCTGTAATGGCCATTGACAACACTTGGAAGTATTTTTTATGCTATGATTCACAATCTCCTTCTCAGAATTTTAAGTGAATAGCAAACACACGGATATGATATATATACTGTGACACTAAATAGTAACCAAAGGAAGATTGATTAAATTAACATTAGTTGTTTTATTCGTTATCAAAAGTTTTGATTCAATGCAATACTGGGCCTCCAAATCATTTTTTTCCTCAGTCTGAAGTGTATCCATCGATCACTCTGCAATCTTTGCAGATGCGTTGTTGAATGTCATCGTTCAAAATGAAAAGTACAAAGCATCACAACATCATAGGGAGCTGCTTTTTTGCAGCGTATGATAGGGAAATGGATAAATATTATTTATATTGGTTGGTGGTAAGAGGGAAATTATGAAATTGTGTGTTTAGAATACAGTTGTGTTTTGATAGATGAATCCATAGAGGCGATATTTGCACTGTAATGATGTTTTATTTTCCTTGTTTCTTAAATTTCATTTCCATAACATATATTTGAAACCAATTTATGTAATAAATTTCATTTACACTACCTAAATAATTTAAAGAGAATCCTTAATCTATGTGATCTTGCCATCTGAACCATCCTTATTTATGTAATTTGAAAATCATTTTACAGGGAATGAGGTTGAATTAGCATGTTTGGTTGATCGAGATGATGAGGTTGAAGTGGATTTTGTGAGGGAATAACATGAATTAACCTGTTTGGTTAATGGAGAAGAAAGGATTGAAAGAGATCTTGTTGGGGATGAGCTTGAATCACCCTGTTTGGTTAATGGGGAATAAAGTATTGAAAGAGATCTTATGGAGGACAAGCTTGAATCCCCCAGTTTCATTAACGGGAAAGAAAGTATTGAATGCGATCTTGTGGGGGACAATCCTGAATCACCCTGTTCCATTAATAAAGATGGAGTTGAAAGGAATTTTGTGGGAAGAAATGAATTGGAGCAGAGATCACCTTTGGTTGCGGAGGTTCAGGAGATCAATTCACTAGAGGTAATGACAGGGAATGATGAGAAGTATGTGCAGTGTTCGTCAAGTGGAGATTTTTTGGAGAACAACAAATTGGAGCAGGGATCACAGCCAGTTGCTGAGCCCCAATAGATCAATTCAAATGGACAGAATCTAGCCTCTGATTCTGAGTTCCAATGTTTAATTGATAAAAACCATGAGTTTGAATCTGAGAGCATTTCAGTGGAGCAACAGAAGCTGGAATTGCCAGGGTTAGATGGTAAAATTGAAGAAATAGAGTCTGTGGTGAGTGAGGACAACAAGCTAGAGCAGAATAGTGAATCTAGATGCCAGAACTTGGAAAATGAAGACGATGCATGTGGCCATATAATAGATGAGGAGAAGTAATATGAACCTGCAAACAAGGGGCAGAATGATGAGATTGAAATGGACTGTTTGCCAAATGGGGACAGTGAGCTGGAACCTCGTTTTCATTTAAATGATGACAATGAGCTTGAATCAGGGTGTTTTGATAATGTGGATAATGGTATTCTCACTGAAGACACGGATGGACAATAGGTTGATGAGGTGCATCATGGGAAAGATGAAATATATGATCCAGAGTCAAGTGACTGCAATGTGTCTAACAATGGTGGGTCTTCTGACGTGGTAGATAAAAATTCTGGAAGCTACAATCACACAGTGCAACGAGACATGCAAGAGGGTGTTGTTGTTAGTGCCTCTGATTTGGTATCTACAGGTGTTCTTGCTGGTTCAAATCGTCTATTTACTCCTGTTTCAGAGAATGAGAAAAAGCTTGAAGCAGAGGTCACTAAGAAGAAGCTCCCGTGCTTAGTGAAAATACCAATGCACTTGGACAACAAAATTAGAACTCAAATTCAACTTGCGCAGCTACATTTGGATGAGAAAACCCAAATCAGGGACGTCATCAAAGTAGCCATACAGATGAAGCGGGTAACATGCTTATATATCTTCGCAAGTATTTTAATTGAATATTCTTTGTTGTTTTGAGCATCTAGTACATCTGCTTTAGTCTTTTGAAAATTATTTCTTCTTCTTACTCTGTTATATTTCGTATGGGCTTTTGTGTAGTCCAACAAAGAACAAATGATAGAAAGGTTGAGAGCTGTAAGGCAGGAAGAGAGGGCATTTCATGAGGCAATCAAGTCCATCGAGAAAAAATCTGGTACCTTGAACTCTGATTTGAGGCAATTGCAAGATGAATGGAATGATGCAGATTCTGTTCAGCAAGAAGCCTATGAAGCATTGAAGGCTCTAAAAAAATAGGAGTATGAGTGGGTAAGAAAATCACACTCTTTTACATTAGTTGACTAACCTTTGTAAGATAGTGTTAACTACTGTCACACTTTTTTTTCTACTCATTTTTATTGTTGTACAAAAAACAAATCAGATCAGAACAATATTCCTCATTTGTATATTCTTTCTTTTAGTTATAGTGGAAAATTATGTCCATGCTATATCGAAATGTATGAATTTTGAAAGTCTTGCTATCGTGTTCTTTCACCTATTGAAACCAGGTTATATGTTCAATGTATTTCTGCCAGTTCTGACCAATGGATATCAAGATTTGAAACTACTAGGAATCTTGATGACAGGTGTAGGTTTATGAAGAATTAATGGTGACTGCTGTTCTAATGGCCTCCAATAATCTTTGAATAGTTGACATAGTTTTGGCTATTCTTGAAGTAGTTAACAAATATCTCCATGTTTAGAGGTTTTTAGGTTTGGTTGGGCAGCCATTTATTTAGGGAAATGGCTCAAGCTATCTGTCATGAGCATGGCATCTGTAGCAAAGGGCATTGCAACAATTTTATTTTCATTCAAATTGTCTTTTACGAGAGGCTTCATCATTTATCATATAATAACTGTGCACATTTATCATATAATACACTGATTTATGTGCAAAATAAGAGTTGGACAGTTTCTAGTCGTGAACATTGAAACAATGGTAACCATCTATATCAAGGTCATTGGTAATATCTTGAGGTGCCAAATTTACTATAAGGTTAACAGGTAGCTTGGTCATCTAATATTGGCATCCTCATTTATTTCTTTTTGGCAGTTAATAATTTAATGGCCTTTTAGTTTATGGTCATCCCCAAAACCACTAGATTTAAAGAGCAGATTGAGCCATTGGAAGTTGTTCCAAGATTGTCTCAAGTGTTCAATCCATTTATGGAATCAATAATATATTTCAAACAACTGAAGATGGCAATCTCACTCACAATTGTATCGCAAGAGTCCGGCCATAAAAGCTAAAATATTTGATGCTTCCATTTGGAGTTGATTACATCATTTAGATTTTTTATGACCAGAATCTAATGTGAGTGTCAAATGTGTAGGATGGAGAAAGTAGACGTTATGTGTATTCGCAGCAGATCCAAAATTCTGGGAACTGTAATTTGTGTGGGTGGAGCAATGGCTATGAGTTTCCTTCAAGGTCCTACTCTAGCACAACTCTGGCCTCTGTAGGGACAATCAACATCAGTTTCCAACACTAATACAGTACAGCTAGTGGAAACCATTCTACACGAGGGAGATTCATGCAACCAGATTAGAGGGTGTATTTACCTTATCTTAGCAGTGATAATGTTATCCACTACCATGATATTGCAGGTCTCCCTACCACCTTGCATATTAAATTGATACCTAATTATAACCATTTTCTGTATTTAGAAGTTTCAGGGCTCCCCACCCAATCAAATGTATGATTATAATTTCATGTGCAGGTTGAGACATTGAAGAAGTTTCCAGCCACAATATCCCTTACATCAATTACTGCCATTCTAGGCTCCATCCAAAATGCTCTCCTAATAGCCATTCTTGACAGAGGCATCATTCCAACAGCATGGATACTGGATAGGGTTGGGATTTTGATTGTGGTCGTTGTAGTAAGTCTACATACATGAATGATGTTCTTCCTCAATTTTCCCAGCCATGAATAACTTAAATTTTTGTTAGGTGGTTAAGCTGATTTGTGGAAGATTAATTCAATTTGGCAAGGAATCATATTCAATGCAACGACATTTCCATTACAGTTATGGTGTTTGCAGAAACGAGGGCCAGTATTTGTTACAGTATTCAACCTAGTGTCTATTGTGTGCTCAACAATTTTATCATCTATTGTTCTCGGAGACACGTTGCATCTGGGAAGGTGTCTGTCATTCTGCCTACAGATTTACAAACTTAATTAATTGAAATGCTTGATTTTCCTACACTAGAACGGTTTGATGGGCGTGACTCTTATATTCATTGGTCTCTACCTTTTTCTGTGGGGCAAAAGCCAAGACGATGCTACCCAGATCAAAGTATCTTCTGACGAAGAAGCAAATATAGCCATAGAAACAGAAGGAGAAGAAAATCAGCACCCACCTCCTGCTTCTGAAGTATTGGATGTGAAAACACCTTTACTACACTAACATTCTTGACATTTTGTTGAAAAATTGCAATGTTTGTAATAAAAACTTAGTCATTAACACAGTAGAATTGCTTCTGAAGTAGTGGATGTGAAAACACCTTTACTACACTAACATTCTTGACATTTTGTTGAAAAATTGCAATGTTTGTAATAAACACTTAGTCATTAACACAGTAGAATCGCTGAGAATTCCAACACTATAACACTATTGTGTATTATTCTCGGTTGTTCAATGCTAACAAGATTCACAGGTAATGTGGTTACCTCACAGATTAGACCAAAACCTATTGCATAGTTTGATAAAAAATTGTACATATAAACTATGAAAATGTACATTCTGAAATCTTCTTGAATCCTTACATTATCATTTGTATGATGTATAGTCAGTGAATGCTCACAACTCACCAGCTACTGGTAAGTGGGAATTTGTAAATCATTAACTACATTTTGAAATCTTTTTAATATTATCATTTGAAATATTTCTGATGAATGTTGCTCACCACTTTATCAGGGTTCTACATGGATTAATTTCGATAAAGAGTTGGTTGCGCCGATTTTGAATGGTGCCAGCATGATCCTTTTCCATGAGCTGTATCCTCAAAATTTCGATTAATTTGATCTTTCACACAGAAGGTATGAATAAAATAGCATGTTCTAAGAAACATCCGACAAAATAGTTCCCCTGAAGGTGCTTGGCTCTACCGTAAGGGGTGTCTCCAGTCGGGACCTTGTACAAAGCATGAAAAGGATCGGTTTTCTCCTGTGTTTTCAGGAAGCCGATTAGCTTTTCCTAAGGAGATGCAGGGAACGCATTGTCCTGCTCATAGCACTGGCTAACACGAGGGTTTTTGGAAGAAAATAGAGAAGACTCGGCTTCGATTATCATTTCCTTTGGTTTTACAGTCTATTTCACCAAAATGTGCAAAAAGGTTCCTGTTCCAGGAGTTCTATGCACAGTAAACGCTTGTTTGCCTAAATAATTTTAGCATCAGTAGTCGACCATTAGAAATCAAACACCTTATGCTCTGCTTTTCTAGACTAGAGAACATAAATTCTGAACTAAAATTCATGAAACTGTCTGAAATCTGTAACACCAAATAATATGAACTTAAACACGTTCAGGTTAGGGCATTTAAGGAATCTCCTAGAGTCTTCAGCTCAGAAAAATTCAGTGGATAAGCACAAATTTCAGAAATACCTGTGGTCATTCGGCTCCGAATTAAATTGAGACCTTTTGGAAATCTAGATCTGAGACATATTCAACAACGAATTTGTAACCATTAGACCAGTGTGCAAACCGTTTCAGCAACTAATTTTCAGAGACAGATTCAGCAATGAATTTGTAACCATTAGACCAATGCACAAATCGTTTCAAGTTCTAATCTAATGGCTGAAACCTTTGCAATCATCTAACATATAATCCTATGGCATATAAAGATGACAGGTAGGCAGAGAAGGGAGTTGATTTTAGAGGGAAAACCCTTACGGCGTAACTATTAATCGATATTTTTGCTTTCTATTTGCCAACAAGTTTTGGGACAATGATCCATTCATTTCTTTGTTTGGAGAAAAGATAACTAGTAATCGATGTTTTTGCTTGCTATTTTCCAGCAAGTTTTGGGACAATGATCCATACATTTCTTTGTTTGGAGAAAAGTTATATTGTAATCGATGTTATTGCTTGCTATTTGCCAACAAGTTTTGGGACAATGATCCATACATTTCTTTGTTTGGAGAAAATTTGAAAGAAATATTGTTCTGATCTTCTGAGAAAATTTGAAAGAAATATTATGCTGATCTTCTGACATGGCTTTCACCAATCACTTTAAACTCTCTGAATTTTGGAAGTTTTCAACATCAGCATAAATGTATCTTAACCCTAAATTAAGTAAGCACCGATAGGAATTAAAAATTGAAGGTGTAAACAATGAGATCGCAATGCTTTTATGATATTTTAAGACAAGTAACATATGAAGGTTAAGATAGATTTAAGTTTATCCAACTTGTTCAGCTTTGTGCATGAATCTTATCTAAAAGTTCCACAATGATAGGACCCATCTTTTCCGGGGGATCCACTTGTTACAAGTCCTGTCAGGGTTCCCCTAAATATCACAATATTGGTTAATATATAGACTGTTGCAAGGAATACTGAGATGTATTTTTTGTAAATTACTTCCTTTCAATGATGAATCCACTTTTATTTTCCACTTAAATGCTTGAATTTGTTTTAGCCTAAATCATATCAAAACCAGCAAGGAGAATATGGACTTCACTTGATGTTGGCACTGAAATATGTCAGTGACAAGGATGAAATTGCAAAGATGACTGCTACTGACTTTGATGTCGTTGTTTCAGTCGCAGACGACGCATAAGCAGTTAATTTCATAACGTATTTTGCAGTGACAAATGCATGAAGAAGCCATAATAAGTTGAGGCTTTCCTTTATCATTCATTCTCACATTTTAGTAGCTTTCACATTCCTGCCAAAGGGCAGTCATCCAATGGAAGATTGATTAAATTAACAATTGTTGTTTTATTCGTTATCAAAAGTTTTGATTCAATGCAATACTGGGCCTCCAAATCATTTTTTTCCTCAGTCTGAAGTGTATCCATCGATCACTCTGCAATCTTTGCAGATGCGTTGTTGAATGTCATCGTTCAAAATGAAAAGTACAAAGCATCACAACATCATAGGGAGCTGCTTTTTTGCAGCGTATGATAGGGAAATGGATAAATATTATTTATATTGGTTGGTGGTAAGAGGGAAATTATGAAATTGTGTGTTTAGAATACAGTTGTGTTTTGATAGATGAATCCATAGAGGCGATATTTGCACTGTAATGATGTTTTATTTTCCTTGTTTCTTAAATTTCATTTCCATAACATATATTTGAAACCAATTTATGTAATAAATTTCATTTACACTACCTAAATAATTTAAAGAGAATCCTTAATCTATGTGATCTTGCCATCTGAACCATCCTTATTTATGTAATTTGAAAATCATTTTACAGGGAATGAGGTTGAATTAGCATGTTTGGTTGATCGAGATGATGAGGTTGAAGTGGATTTTGTGAGGGAATAACATGAATTAACCTGTTTGGTTAATGGAGAAGAAAGGATTGAAAGAGATCTTGTTGGGGATGAGCTTGAATCACCCTGTTTGGTTAATGGGGAATAAAGTATTGAAAGAGATCTTATGGAGGACAAGCTTGAATCCCCCAGTTTGGTTAACGGGAAAGAAATTATTGAAAGGGATCTTGTGGGGGACAATCCTGAATCACCCTGTTCCATTAATAAAGATGGAGTTGAAAGGAATTTTGTGGGAAGCAATGAATTGGAGCAGAGATCACCTCTGGTTGCGGAGGTTCAGGAGATCAATTCACTAGAGGTAATGACAGGGAATGATGAGAAGTATGTGCAGTGTTCGTCAAGTGGAGATTTTTTGGAGAACAACGAATTGGAGCAGGGATCACAGCCAGTTGTTGAGCCCCAATAGACCAATTCAAATGGAAATAATCTAGCCTGTGATTTTGAGTTCCAGTGTTTAATTGATAAAAACCATGCGTTTGAATCTGAGAGCATTTCAGTGGAGAAACAGAAGCTGGAATTGCCAGCGTTAGATGGTAAACTTGAAGAAATAGTGTCTGTGGTGAGTGAGGACAACAAGCTAGAGCAGAATAGTGAATCTAGATGCCAGAACTTGGAAAATGAAGACGATGCATGTGGCCATATAATAGATGAGGAGAAGTAATATGAACCTGCAAACAAGGGGCAGAATGATGAGATTGAAATGGACTGTTTGCCAAATGGGGACAGTCAGCTGGAACCTCGTTTTCATTTAAATGATGACAATGAGCTTGAATCAGGGTGTTTTGATAATGAGGATAATGGTGTTCTCACTGAAGACACGGATGGACAATAGGTTGATGAGGTGCATCATGGGAAAGATGAAATATATGATCGAGAGTCAAGTAACTGCAATGTGTCTAACAGTGGTGGGTCTTCTGACGTGGTAGATAAAAATTCTGGAAGCTAGAATCACACAGTGCAACGAGACATGCAAGAGGGTGTTGTTGTTAGTGCCTCTGATTTGGTATCTACAGGTGTTCTTGCTGGTTCAAATGGTCTATTTACTCCTGTTTCAGAGAGTGAACAAAAGCTTGAAGCAGAGGTCACTAAGAAGAAGCTCCCGTGCTTAGTGAAAATACCAATGCACTTGGACAACAAAATTAGAACTCAAATTCGACTTGCGTATCTACATTTGGATGAGAAAACCCAAATCAGGGACGTCATCAAAGTAGCCATACAGATGAAGCGGGTAACATGCTTATATATCTTCGCAAGTATTTTAATTGAATATTCTTTTTTGTTTTGAGCATCTAGTACATCTGCTTTAGTCTTTTGAAAATTGTTTCTTCTTCTTACTCTGTTATATTTCGTATGGGCTTTTGTGTAGTCCAACAAAGAACAAATGATCGAAAGGTTGAGAGCTGTAAGGTAGGAAGAGAGGGCATTTCGTGAGGCAATCAAGTCCATCGAGAAAAAATATGGTACCTTGAACTCTGATTTGAGGCAATTGCAAGATGAATGGAATGATGCAGATTCTGTTCAGCAAGAAGCCTATGAAGCATTGAAGGCTCTAAAAAAATAGGAGTATGAGTGGGTAAGAAAATCACACTCTTTTACATTAGTTGACTAAACTTTGTAAGATAGTGTTAACTACTGTCACACTTTTTTTTCTACTCATTTTTATTGTTGTACAAAAAACAAATCACATCAGAACAAAATTCCTCATTTTTATATTCTTTCTTTTAGTTATAGTGGAAAATTATGTCCATGCTATATCGAAATGTATGAATTTTGAAAGTCTTGCTATCGTGTTCTTTCACCTATTGAAACGAGGTTATATGTTCAATGTATTTCTGCCAGTTCTAACCAATGGATATCAAGATTTGAAACTACTAGGAATCTTGATGACAGGTGTAGGTTTATGAAGAATTAATGGTGACGGCTGTTCTAATGGCCTCCAATAATCTTTGAATAGTTGACATAGTTTTGGCTATTCTTGAAGCAGTTAACAAATATCTCCATGTTTAGAGGTTTTTAGGTTTGGTTGGGCAGCCATTTATTTAGGGAAATGGCTCAAGCTATCTGTCATGAGCATGGCATCTGTAGCAAAGGGCATTGCAACAATTTTATTTTCATTCAAATTATCTTTTATGAGAGGCTTCATCATTTATCATATAATAACTGTGCACATTTATCATATAATACACTGATTTATGTGCAAAATAAGAGTTGGAGAGTTTCTAGTCGTGAACATTGAAACAATGGTAGCCATCTATATCAAGGTCATTGGTAATATCTTGAGGTGCCAAATTTACTGTAAGGTTAACAGGTAGCTTGGTCATCTAATATTGGCATCCTCATTTATTTCTTTTTGGCAGTTAATAATTTAATGGCCTTTTAGTTTATGGTCATCCCCAAAACCACTAGATTTAAAGAGCAGATTGAGCCATTGGAAGTTGTTACAAGATTGTCTCAAGTGTTCAATCCATTTATGGAATCAATAATATATTTCAAACAACTGAGGATGGAAATCTCACTCACAATTGTATCGCAAGAGTCCGGCCATAAAAGCTAAAATATTTGATGCTTCCATTTGGAGTTGATTACATCATTTAGATTTATTATGACCAGAATCTAATGTGAGTGTCAAATTTGTAGGATGGAGAAAGTAGACGTTATGTGTATTCGCAGCAGATCCAAAATTCTAGGAACTATAATTTGTGTGGGTGGAGCAATGGCTATGAGTTTCCTTCAAGGTCCTACTCTAGCCCAACTCTGGCCTCTTTAGGGACAATCAATATCAGTTTCTAACACTAATACAGTACAGCTAGTGGAAACCATTCTACACGAGGGAGATTCGCAACCAGATTAGAGGGTGTATTTACCTTATCATAGCAGTGATAATGTTATCCACTACCATGATATTGCAGGTCTCCCTACCACCTTGCATATTAAATTGATACCTAATTATAACCATTTTCTGTATTTAGAAGTTTCAGGGCTCCCCACCCAATCAAATGTATGATTATAATTTCATGTGCAGGTTGAGACATTGAAGAAGTTTCAGCCACAATATCCCTTACATCAATTACTGCCATTCTAGGCTCCATCCAAAATGCTCTCCTAATAGCCATTCTTGACAGAGGCATCATTCCAACAGCATGGATACTGGATAGGGTTGGGATTTTGACTGTGGTCGTTGTAGTAAGTCTACATACATGAATGATGTTCTTCCTCAATTTTCCCAGCCATGAATAACTTAAATTTTTGTTAGGTGGTTAAGCTGATTTGTGGAAGATTAATTCAATTTGGCAAGGAATCATATTCAATGCAATGACATTTCCATTACAGTTATGGTGTTTGCAGAAACGAGGGCCAGTATTTGTTACAGTATTCAACCTAGTGTCTATCATGTGCTCAACAATTTTATCATCTATTGTTCTCGGAGACACGCTGCATCTGGGAAGGTGTCTGTCATTCTACCTACAGATTTAGAAACTTAATTAACTGAAATGCTTGATTTTCCTACACTGGAACAGTTTGATGGGCGTGACTCTTATATTCATTGGTCTCTACCTTTTTCTGTGGGGCAAAAGCCAAGACGATGCTACCCAAATCAAAGTATCTTCTGACGAAGAAAAAAATATAGCCATAGCAACAGAAGGAGAAGAAAATCAGCACCCACCTCCTGCTTCTGAAGTAGTGGATGTGAAAACACCTTTACTACATTAACATTCTTGACATTTTGTTGAAAAATTGCAATGTTTGTAATAAACACTTAGTCATTAACACAATAGAACTGCTTTTGAAGTAGTGGATGTGAAAACACCTTTAATACACTAACATTCTTGACATTTTGTTGAAAAATTACAATGTTTGTAATAAACACTTAGTCATTAACAGAGTAGAATCGCTGAGAATTCCAACACTATAACACTATTTTGTATTATTCTCGGTTGTTCAATGCTAACAAGATTCATAGGTAATGTGGTTACCTGACAGATTAGACCAAAACTTATTGCATAGTTTGATAAAAAATTGTACATATAAACTATGAAAATGTACATTCTGAAAACTTCTTGAATCCTTACATTATCATTTGTATGATGTATAGTCAGTGAATGCTCACAAATCACCAGCTGTTGGTAAGTGGGAATTTGTAAAGCATTAACTACATTCTGAAATATTTTTAATATTATCATTTGAATCATTTCTGATGAATGTTGCTCACCACTTTATCAGGGTTCTACATGGATTAATTTTGATAAAGAGTTGGTTGCACCGATTTTGAATGGTGCCAGCAGGATCCTTTTCCATGAGTTGTATCCTCAAAATTTCGATTAATTTGATCCTTCACACAGAAGGTATGAATAAAATAGCATGTTCTAAGAAACATCCGACAAAATAGTTCCCCTGAAGGTGCTTGGCTCTACCGTAAGGGGTGTCTCCAATCGGGACCTTGTACGAAGCATGAAAAGGATCAGTTTTCTCCTGTGTTTTTAGGAAGCCGATTAGCTTTTCCTAAGAAGAAGCGGGGAACGCATTGTCCTGCTCATAGCACTGGCTAACACGAGGGTTTTTGGAAGAAAACGGAGAAGACTCGGCTTCGATTGTCATTTCCTTTAGTTTTACAGTCTATTTCGCCGAAATGTGCAAAAAGGTTCCTGTTCCAGGAGTTCTATGCATAGTAAACGCTTGTCTTCCTAAATAATTTTAGCATCAATAGTCGACCATTAGAAATCAAACACCTTATGCTCTGCTTTTCTAGACTAGAGAATATAAATTCCGAACTAAAATTCATGAAACTGTCTGAAATTTGTAACACCAAATAATATGAACTTAAACACGTTCAGATTAGGGCATTTAAGGAATCTCCTAGAGTCTTCATCTCAGAAAAATTCAGTGGATAAGCACAAATTTCGGAAATACCTGTGGTCATTCGGCTCCGAATTAAATTGAGACCTTTTGGAAATCTAGATCTGAGACAGATTCAACAACGAATTTGTAACCATTAGACCAGTGTGCAAACCGTTTCAGCAACTAATTTTCAGATTCAGCAATGAATTTGTAACCATTAGATCAATGCACAAATCGTTTCAAGTTCTAATCTAATGGCTGAAACCTTTGCAATCATCTAACATATAATCCTATGGCATATAAAGATGATAGGTAGGCAGAGAGGGGAGTTGATTTCAGAGGCAAACCCCTTACGGCGTAACTAGTAATCGATATTTTTGCTTGCTATTTGCCAACAAGTTTTGGGACAATGATCCATTCATTTCTTTGTTTGGAGAAAAGTTAACTAGTAATCGATGTTTTTGCTTGCTATTTTCCAGCAAGTTTTGGCACAATGATCCATACATTTCTTTGTTTGGAGAAAAGTTATATTGTAATCGATGTTTTTGCTTGCTATTTGCCAACAAGTTTTGGGACAATGATCCATACATTTCTTTGTTTGGAGAAAATTTGAAAGAAATATTGTTCTGATCTTCTGAGAAAATTTGAAAGAAATATTATGCTGATCTTCTGACATGGATTTCACCAATCACTTTAAACTCTCTGAATTTTGGAAGTTTTCAACATCATCATAAATGTATCTTAACCCTAAATTAAGTAAGCACCCATAGGAATTAAAAATTGAAGGTGTAAACAATGAGATTGCAATGCTTTTATGATATTTTAAGACAAGTAACATATGAAGGTTAAGATAGATTTAAGTTTATCCAACTTGTTCAGCTTTGTGCATGAATCTTATCTAAAAGTTCCACAATGATAGGACCCATCTTTTCTGGGGGATCCACTTGTTACAAGTCCTGTTGGGGTTCCCCTAAATATCACAATATTGGTTAATATTGGTTAAAAAATACTGAGATGTATTTTTTGTAAATTATTTCCTTTCAATGATGAATCCACTTTTATTTTCCACTTAAATGCTTGAGTTTGTTTTAGCCTAAATCATATCAAAACCAGCAAGGAGAATATGGACTTCACTTGACGTTGGCACTGAAATCTGTCAGTGACAAGGATGAAATTGCAAAGATGACTGCTACTGACTTTGATGTCGTTGTTTTAGTCACAGACGATGCATAAGCAGTTAATTTCATAACGTATTCTGCACTGGCAAATGCATGAAGAAGCCAGAATAAGTTGAAGCTTTCCTTTATCATTCATTCTCACATTTTAGTAGCTTTCACATTCCTGCCAAAGGGCAGGGGAAATCTTTTCGGAGGTTTCCCAACTTATTGTTGGTATCAACAAGAGATTTATTAGATTGAGATAATGGTTCAGAAAGTATTTGCAATGTTAAGAAATTTGTATATTACTGCTCTTGATAGCAAATCCAAAAGAAAAATAATACGACTACATAAAGGATAAAATCATTGCCAACCTAAAGTGACTGTCATGAAAAGCAAATTCCAGGCCTCCTTACTAAATTCAGATTTTCTAGTTAGCTTTTTGGCTTATCGATTATTGGAATTTTATAAACAGAAGACATACTCTAATTTAACAAGCAATCGAACATTCCAGATTTGCTAGTTAGCTTTTTGACTTATCGATTATTGGAATTTTATAAACAGAAGACATCAATTTGACAAGCAATCGAAGATTCTGGTGTAAACTATAGGAATTTTTTGTTCGAAAGATGCCTAGCCTGTAGATGTTAGAACTTTCCTGTAAATGAAATGAAGATCCAGCTTGACTTTCAATAAGGCTATCCGCTAGAGAAAGGTGCGCTATTTACGAGGGTCCGATAGAGAGAAAGCCTCGCCCTGCAAGGATTCCATGATTTCAAACACCTAGTAAGTAGCAAGAAGCTTTTCCTAAAACAACGTCTAGCTAGGGGCAGTATGAAGAGGAGCCTCATTGTCCTGTTGCAATTCATCTCCATGTTTGTAGAAGATAGGACTGAGCGCAGCCAAGAGATGTTTGTATGGCCGCGTGGTAAACGCTCCTTCACTGTCTTGCAGTCGCCTTCTTCATCTGTTGTCCACAAGATGCCCACTAGGGTTCATTTATAGCTAGGTATACGCCACTTGAGTCCAAGAAAAGGATCAGGTCAAGTTCAATTCATGGGCAATTTTTGAGGAATAGAGACCCCTAAAACTTGACTTCTAAGCTAAAACGAGTTTGTTCTTCATGGTGCAACCCTCGACATGGTTCTCGAAGCACTTCCAACAAATGAATAAAATAGTTCTACACAGGCCTGCTAAGCCAAAAGCATTCTTGATCTGCATGATTGATGCCAAAGTGGCACTGGTTCACTGCGGTGATATCAACAGAGAGCCGAGAGAAACAAGGTCATTCAAAATCCCGGGTAGGGGTGAAGTGATGCAAAAAATCGAGACAATGCATTGCGTGGATCAAAGATGAACATTAATTTAAACCCAGGTATGATATGCAACTTGAGTTTCTTAATTTCGAACATGCATAATTTAGATTCACACAAATGCCCAAGGCATCAGATGTGGGAACTGGAAGTATGCAACTTCATACTTATGAACCTGGAAGGTGCATATCAGGCCTCCGGATTAAATGACACTGTGTTAATTTAAATTCCAATTGATGAAATTGGTTTCATTTTTCATTTCAAACACCCTGACGGACATCATTCAAATGTGCTGGAAATGGGTGAAATATGAGGGGAGAGTTGCAGAGAAATATATACTTACATCTCTGTGAGATTTCTTCTTCGAGGACTAATAAGCGATTTCTCCCTCCACATCATCTTCCTCGTCATCTTGGAAACCGGAGGGGGTGGACAAGGTGGTCTAGTGGGCTTCTTGGGCTGAATAGGCATTCTCAATTGCAGGCCATACTTTCCACTTGGAATCATGGTTAAGCTAAAGGTCGAATAATGGAAAATGAGAATGGACCAGTGCACAAACCGTTTCAGCTTCTAATCTAACGGTTGAACCTTTGCAATCGTCTAACATATAATCCTATGGCCTATAAAGATGCCAGATATGCAGAGATGGGAGTTGATTTCAGAGGGAAACGCCTTATGGTGTAATAATCACTGATCCATTCCAAACCTCAATGATTTCATCGGCAAAAGGAGGTCGGGAATTTAGAATTGAAAGTTCACTACAAAGTTCAAACTTCAAACCCATTTTTCCCGATATGAAATTTGTACGAACGCAGTGTTTTTCTTAGACTACAAATTTGTGTTATGAATTAGATTCCTTGCAATTAAATTTGCAAAATTTGGTGGCAATTTAATGTTACAATTTATTAAATGCAAAAGCTATTTGACAATTTCCTGATTTTCCAAAAAATATCATTGAGTGCAGTGAATAAAGATTCACTGACCTTAACATTAACCCTGGCTAATAAATTTGAAATAAACTATAACTTAAATGGGTAGGAGACTTTTTATTTTTCTCGGATCAATGCGATAACTATGTCAAGCAAGGAAATATCTGCAACGCATCTCGTCACAGTTCATTATCATGAAAATCCGTTAATTTAATATATTTCTATTCTCTGTGGCTAAATCAAACGGTTTGCTATCATAAAAATCCATTAAATTAATTTATGAGATTTCTACTCTCTGAAACTTTTCATTTTGCTGGGATCAATGCGATAACTAAGTCAATCAGGGAAATACCTGCAACCCATCTCGTTAATTTACGATCTCTCTATTCCGTGTGGTTAAATGAAACAATTTTCTATCATTAAAAAAATCGTTTAATTTAATGAAGATATTTCTACTATATGCGGTTAACTGCAAAATTAATTTAATACCTTGCTATTAAATATTTGGAAATTTGTTAATATAAAATTTTGTTAATCTAATGTATTTCAAAACTCATTTAGTGCCTTTCTTTCATTCATTCTCTGCCGAACTCTTAAATATTTGGAAGTTTGTTAATATAAAATTTTGTTAATCTAATGTATTTAAACACTCATTTAGTGCATTTCTTTCATTCATTCTCTGCCGAAAAATATCCACAGACTTTGATTACCTTTAAACTTTATCTACTCACTCACATTAGCCTCTATCATTGTGGCGTGTCTTATAAATAGCTGCAAATTCTGTCAATGCTCTTCCAATTCCTCTTTTGGGGAGCAGGTTTGTAGTCGAATTATTCTGGGAAATATTCCATCGGCTCAATTATATGGTTTTTATAATAGTTTAATTAAATTTCGACAGAGTGACATTATTAGGAATCCCATATACTTATCAGTACAGATTTCGAATGAGGATTTTATACATCTATCATATTTTTATATGAAGAACGAAACAAAGAGGAGCAGGTCACTTTAGTTCAAAGTGACATCGTAAAACGCTATACTTATAGTAAAAACAAATTCACATGCACGTAAATGTTGATAAACCCTAGTTTTGTGTCATGCCATCCAATCTTTTAACTTTGATTAGAACAAGAAATGACACATTCGGTTAGAACAGGAAATGACACATTCACCTTGGATTTAAATCGATTGGGTTGCTTTATTCACTGATAGATGTATGGAGGAAGGGTTGTTGACTTTTATTTTTAAATTTTAATCTACGATTGACTTTTATTTTTAAATTTTAATTGAGGATTGATTTTTATTTTTAAATTTTAATTGACGATTGACTTTTATTTTTAAATTTTAATCGACGATTTACTTTTATCTTTATGATCGGCTTTTATGGGTGTCTGATATAGACTGCTCCCTGGAAGATTGTATTGGGATGAGAGTTTCGCGATGTTTGTGTTGTGGTCGCAACCTGAACTTCCCAGAATGATATTGGGCGGTCAAAGCTACCACTCCCTCCTCGCGTCAGAGAAGCCTCTTACAGAAATCCACTCTGGCTCAAGTCTCCCTGCAAGGGTTCGTTCAAGTTACAAAGACTAAGCTCTTTAAAGGAGCTTTTTAGGCTCAAAGAATTGTTGGGGCGAAATAGCATGGGGTAAGTGAAAAAATAGGAGGATGTTTCGGTACAGTTTCCCTTTTCTACACGAAAAGCCATAGTTTATGCGTTTGATTCAAGAGATTTTGTTGTTTATATTTTTTCCCTTCTTGATACATTTTCAGAAATCTAAAAATAATTAATATGAAGAAGAATTTATGTCTCGTGAGAAAATGTCCCATCGTCTATAATCTCACCAAGAAAACATTTTTGAATGCAGAACGCTTTAGTTTGAATAATGAACTCCAAATGTGATGCACACAATATAACAGAATATTATAATAGAGAACGTAACTTCAAAAAAAAATTTATTGTTCATATGCACTAGGTTGAATCTGGAAAACAATTTAAACATTCAACAACCGTAGACACATTTCAGTTAAAATAAACATACCAAATAACCTTGCAGTTGTAACTGGCCACACCTATATCGTTGAGGGAACACTGTAAATAGTAATTATATTATACAATAATCCATCACAGTGTTCAAGGCCACCGAATGCCCATAATTTTATATGTTAAAGAAATCTTTTTGCTATTCTTTTGTCGAGCTGGAAAATAAGACCTAGAACAAATCACCAAGCATCCTTGATCTGGCTGATTGATGCCAAAGTGGCATTGGTTCACTGGTGAGATCAACAGAGCGCCGATAGAAACAAGTCATTCAAAATCCCGGGTAGGGGTGAAGTGATGCAATAAATCCAGACGATGCATTGCATGGATCAAAGATGGACATTAATTTAAAACCAGGTATGATATGCAACTCAAGTTTCTAAATCTCGAACATGCATAGTTTAGCTTCACACAAATGGCCGAGGCATCAGATGTGGGAACTGGAAGTATGCAACTTCATACTTACAAACGTGGAAGGTGCATATCAGGCCCCGGGATTAAATGACACTGTTAATTTAAATTCCAACTGATGAAATTGGTTTCATTTTTCATTTCAAATACCTTGACAAACATCATACAAATGTGATGGAAATGGGTGAAATATGAGGAGAGAGTTGCAGAGAAATATATACTTACATCTCTGTGGGATTTCTTCTTCGAGGCCTCTAGCGATTTCTCCCTCCACATCATCTTCCTCATCATCTTGGAAATTGGGAAGGGGTGGACAAGGTGATCTAGTGAGCTTCTTGGGCTGAATAGGCGTTCTCAATTGCAGGCCATACTTTCCACTTGGAATCATGGTTAAGCTAAAGGTCGAATAATGGAAAATGAGAATGGAACAGTGCGCAAACCCTTTCAGCTTCTAATCTAACGGCTGACACCTTTGCAATAGTCTAACATATAATCTTATGGCTTATAAAGATGCCAGGTAGGGAGAGAGGGGAGTTGATTTCAGAGGGAAATGCCTTAGGGCGTAATTATTAATATAATAATAACATGAATTAAATAATGAAAATGATTATATAATAGTGTTACAAAATAGTGTTACATAATAGTAAAACATAAAGCAAACAAACAATATAGTATAGTAACATTAATTAAAATTATTAATATAGTAATAACATGAATTAAATAATTATAATGATTAGTATAGTAATCATACAAAATAATGTTAAAAAATAGTAAAGCATAAAACATAAATATGGTTACAAAATAGTGTTACAATATAGTAAAACATTGAACATAAATAGTGTTACAGTATAGTAAAACATAAAACATAAAACAAACAAGCAATATAGTAGTAACATTAATTAAAATTTTAATATAGTAATAACATGAATTAATAATTCTAATGATTAGTATATAGTCTTACAAAACAGTGTTACCATACAGTAAAACATAAACATAAAACATAAAACATAAAACATAAAACAAACACACAATATAGTAATAACATGAATTAAATAATGAAAATGATTAGTTTAATATTGTTACAAAATAGTGTTACACAATAGTAAAACATTAAACAAACAAACAATATAGTAGTAACATGAATTAAATAATTATAATGATTAGTATAGTAATCTTACAAAATAATGTTAAAAAATAGTAAAACATAAAACATAAATATTGTTTCAAAATATTGTTACAATATAGTAAAACGTTAAACATAAATAGTGTTATCATATAGTAAAAGATAAAACATAAATCAAACAAACAATATAGTAATAACATGAATTATGTAGTGATAATGATTAGTATAATAGTGTTACAAATTAGTAGAACAAAAAACAAACAAACATTATAGTAACAACATGAGTTAAAATTATTAATA
>APFE030702821.1:177397-194734 GCA_000404065.3 Pinus taeda | reverse complement strand
TGGCAAGGCCAAAAGGCATGACCAAAAATTCATAATGAACCTCATGAGTTCTAAATGATGTTTTCAGAATGTCTTCAGTCTTGATTCTGAATTGATGATATCCTGAACGAAGATCCAACTTGGTGAAGTAAATTGATCCATACAATTCATCCAGTAATTCAACAATGACACGAATGGGAAACTTATCTTTAATAGTGAGCTTGTTGAGCTCCCTATAATCCGGACTCATGCACCATGATCCATCCTTCTTGTGCACCAATGCTACTGGAGCAGAGAAAGAGCTTTGACTAGGTTGAATTATACCAGCCTCTAGCATTTCTGCAACCATACATTCAATTTCACTCTTTTGGGCATAGGGATATCTGTACAGCCTAATGTTTTGAGGAACACTTCCTGGAATCATACGAATAGCTTGATCATGATCACGAATAGGTGGGAGACCTTTGGGAATCTCAAATGCCTTGCAACGATTTTCCAAGACTTTTTGGAGATCTGGAGAAATAGATGATTCCGATGTGGAAACATGTAGCGAACATAATTGTGCAATTACACCTCTTTGTTCCTTTTCTAGAAGCTTTGTCATACTGTTAGAGCTGATTATCCTTCCTGGTTTCCCTGAAATACCCCTTAATTCAACTTCCTTTCCTTCCGTAGAAAATCTCATGAAAAGTTCTTGAAAATTAAAAGCTATTGTACCTAGGGATTGTAGCCATTAGACTCCTAGTACAACATCAGCACCTCCCATTGGAATGGAAAGCATGGGCTAGTCAATACATATTCTCCCATGGATAGCTTGATATTATGGCACTTTCCAGAGCAATTTATTGTTCCTCCATTTGCAACCATCACTTGACACTCTGGTGCTGGATATAGGAAGCAATTCAATTCTTTTGCTATCTTACAATGAATAAAATTGTGGGTACTTCCTTAATCAATCAACACTATTGCCTTTTTCTTCTTGACTTGTCCTTCTATCTTGATGGTTTGAGGAGTGGTAATTCCAGCCAATGCATTATAATTTATGGTCAGATTCATTTCTTCTTTATCTAGGCTTTGTTCCAGGAGTATATCCTCTTCTTTTGACCTTTCTTTCTCCTTTTCTTCTTCCTCTTCACAATCTATGTAGAATAATTTCTTCTCAGCACACTTATGACCTTTAGTGTATTTGCTATCACAACTGTAACACAGCCCTTTTGCTATTTTTTCTTCCAATTGTTGTGGTGTCAACCTTATAGGTTGTTGAAGACTAGGGGCAACAACACTTCCATCTTTATAGTTGTGAGTGGTATGCTTCCTGGTTGCCATAATTTTGCTTTCCATTTTTCTTGCTAACCTGAATGCCTTCTCTAATGAATCAGGTTCCCAAAGGCGAACATCATGTTGGATATTATCCTTTAAAGTCCCTATGAACACATCAATCCTATGCTCCTCTGGAATATTTTTTACCCATATGTTCAATTTTTGGAACTCCTCAATGTGCTCCATTATTGAACCCTTTTGTTTGAGACTTATCAATTGGCTAAAAAGAGTGTTGCTTTTTTTATCCTCATAATGTGCTGTCAATTCTTCCGTAAAAATTGCCCAAGTGATAATTTGTTTACGAGATCAAAGCCATTGATACCATACAAACTGATTTGGTTCCAAATATAAAGTTGTAATACATACCTTTTTTGTGTTTTGCACATTATTGAGATCGAAAGATTGCTCCATCTGTAATATCCATGTTGCGGGATCCTTGCCATCAAACTTCCTCATATCGATTTTAGGAATATGGTGGGTCTTAGATCCAACATTGGAGTCTATGAAATCATGATTAACATTTCTTTTGTTCTCATCATGATTTTCCTTTACCACCCTTTCACCATTAGTAAGCATTTCTTGTAGAAACTTTGTCAAATCTGTCTTCAAATCTTCCATGCCTGTCTTCAAATCTGTCTTCAAATCTATCTTCAAATCGTCCATCTTAGCTTCCACGTCATTCATCTTAGCTTCTATTCCTTTCTTTAAACAATCCATCTTAGCTTCTATGCCTTTCTTTAAACCATCCATCTTAGCTTCTACATATTTCTTTGAACCATCCATCTTAGATTCTATTACTTTTTGTGCAAGTGACACTTGTTGCACTTGGTCTCGTAATTTTGATATATCATGTTGCACTTCTTCCTCTTCTTCATGAGTCATGCTAGAGCTTTCAGGTTTCTTACTAGGTGTTTGAATTTTATTTCCTCGGGGCATCAATTAACGATAATAATGCTTTACTATGCCCTTTGAATTCCTTCAAACTAATTTTTCAAACCAAGCTTATACAAAAATTTAAAAAAGACTACTCACCTTTTTTCACTCTGTAGGAGCTTGATAATGAATCTAATGTATCTCTGTAATTTCGGATCATCCAGTAATGAAATTGCAACCTATGGTATCCCTATACATCCTCTTTCCAATGCCACCAATCTAATCCAAATTGGATTCTCCAGGGAAGAGTTATGCCAAATCTCCCACAGTGACCTGATTATAGACTAGTTCAGTAGAGCGAACTTGTATGACGTGCCACGAGTCACTATTTCGACCTCTATCTCTAAAAAATATCTACAAGAAACTACAGTCCACCCTCTTTCTATAACTTCTTACGAATTTTCAATCCAATGCTCAAAGAGAAAGTTATGACGATTTTCCCCAGGTCACCTGTTTGGAATGTAATTCAGGAGTCTGCAAAAAGACCAACTTCCTCAGATCATATCGCCGCAAATATATTGCGAAAATCTCTGAAATTTGGACCCGAGGTTCAGTGCAATTTCGTCTCAAATGGGTTTTTTTTTAGCTTCTGAAACATCGCAAAAAAAGGTTACAGTGAAAATGCCACGATGACCTATTTGGAGTAGTGAAACCCTAGAATCCAAAGCTCTAATACCAAATGTTATGAGACGAGCTCACAAAAAGATAGAAACATAGATCAATGCCTTAGAATTCAGCCTCTTCAAGGGGGCAACCTCCTTTACAATACATAAATGAAAAATTCTTGGATGATTCAAATGACAAAACCTCCTTTCTATATATAGGAATCTAAGGAGTCACAATATAAACCAACCGACCTAACAATAATAATATAAAGCCACAAAAATAACAATAGAGGGATTCTATGGAGCACACTAATAACAATATGGGGAAAATAGGGGCACAACAATATTAATAAGGGATACAACTACAAGAGTAATAGGGTAATCACTAGTATTATAGGGACCTAACAATACAATTCATAAATATCCCACTTATGAAAAAGAGATTTATTCCAGCATGCAGACTTATCAGGATTTCGTTTTTGAATCTTTTGTTAATCTTTTTCCCAGTTGGTTCTACTTTTCTGCTGATGCAAGAGGGTGCTTCGGGGGTTTAGCTATGAAGTTAAATTTGAGGAAGTTAAAATAAATAAGCACATGGGGAATAGATATAACATTAGGAGCAATGTTTTTCTCACCATAGTTAAATTTAGAGCTCACTATGGTAAACATCTAAAGCCCCTACCATGACAGGGCCTCTTTCTAGAATAATTTGATGGACAAGTGCTTCATGAAGTCTTATAACTTAGTGATCAGAGGATATCTAAACTTTTCATTGGGAGCCTCAAAGATTTTGGGACCATAAGCTCAATTAGACTCATTGAAAGACTTTTTCTCCAGGGAACTTGATGCAGAGTTTCACCTGCTTACACCCACAGTATGCATATCAAATGGATAATCACATTTGCCCCAGGAATTTTAACTCACTATCGAGTCAAAATCTTCAACCATCAATGGTTTAGGCCCCCTTTATTAAAATCTACAGAATCATTCATTACAATAGTCCAATCTTTACTAAACCACCATTCTCTCAGACTTAATCACCCCTCATAAACCTTGTTTAATTCTTATTCCTGCATATATAACCAAATCCCACAATTTCCTTTGGTTAATTTGGACTTAAACCATAAAACCTTCATAGTGCGCTTCATTCTATTATAAACCCTTTAAAAGGGAAATATACATAAAACATACCTTTTCTGCACTTTTTAAAGCTGTTACATATTTTCCAAGTTTACCTTTATCGCTAATCGCACTCGCATCTCCGCGGGTCACATTAACATGTGTTCCCCCATCTCCTTCGATATGCGATTAACCTCCGAAACTCAAAATATGATAATTGCGCCTGTATAACCCTATCGGTTTCTATCAATCAAACTTGCTTGACAGTCCTCCATCGTTGATCTGCACTCAATGGATCTGACAGTTCACAACGATTTCGGGTCAGACACAAGCACGGAGAATACCTGCCCGATAAAGCGGTTTTCTCTCTTCACTCTTGTGCTACGTGTCAATTGCTTAATGGAATCGGGTGACTACCCTCTAATACCACTTACCATTTTTCTCCGCCCAATAACTCGCTCATAATTTTAAATTTGCCTTCCTTCGTTAACTAACACTCGAGCTTTTTTGTGCTGATGTCCGTAGATATTCTACCATCGATAGCTACGACAGCTTCTCCAAATTCTTCTTCCGCTATTGCTTAAATCGATATCCACTATTCATTTATTAACACTATTCTATGTGATTTAATCTTAGCCGATCATTTCCTTTGACCTTGTCTATTGATCTTCGAGATCCAACGATTCCTGTGCGTTCAGTTTTCATCTGTCTCCTCACTTTGACTTTGCTATTTCTTCAATGTTTTTTGTGGCTTCAGGTTTTCTTCAGGGTTTCGGCCTTTCACTTTCTGCTGCTCAACACTCTCTGAGCCTGCCTTCTGCGAAATCATACATCACTGATTCTTTCTGAGCTTCACTCTGATCCTTCAATTGGATTCAAAGACCCACTATGGTTCCTCTGAATCATTCTCCTCCACTGTGTAGTTCTACAGAACTCTACCTGCAACCACTGTTACAGAATCTACGAATTCGCATATAATTCATTCATTAAATATTTTAAACACACTTATATAGGTTTGGAATTAATCTCTGTATTTATAAATATAAACAATGATTACAGAATGAGATTCTCTATCTCTCTCTCTCTGGCCTGATTCTTCTGATTTGTGGCCTCTTTTCACACTCTACCTGTAGGCTCATAACCACACTTAGCTATCTATCTAGCCTATCTAAAACATCTAACCTCTGTCTTTTCCTTTTAGGCTTACATTTATACAAAGGAATTCTAAAACCAGTTCTTGTTTTAGATCCATAGATTCCTCAACAAAATCCTAAAATCTCTTCCTCATCCCTAAGGATCCTCTATAATCCATAAAATCATGAACTAACTCCTAATCTGAGTTTTACAATTAATTCTCAAATCCTCTCATCTCTCCATTATCCTAAATCCCTCATGTTCTCCTACATTTGAGAACATTTACAAATATGCCTCACTATATTCAATTAAATCCTATTATCATTAAATTCACTCAAAAGCCTAAATAATTACATTAATTCACACTTAGGAGACCAAATCCCTTGAAAACACAATACCCCTATGTCTACTAAAATACAATGACATTATTGGGATGAATGCTCCTGCATCAGACTCCCAAAGTAGAAAATTTTCATGATCTCCTGATCATGTGTGTTCATAAGTTGATAGAAAACCTCCAGGGTCCCAAACTTTAGTTTGTAGCTGCCCAAATGCCTTGCACCTTTATTATTGTTGTATGTCTACTGTATTCTATTCATCTTCCTCTCCTTGTCAATCAAGTTCAAGTTTTGATTGATCATCCTTCCTGCTACTATCAATTTCCTCCACATGGACTGTTTCATCATCAACTGCCATAATTCTTCAATCTCTGTCTCCAGTTCATCCTTGGACTGGTCCATATTTTGCCTCTTACTTCTTCCTCTTTCTCTTTGCTTCAGGTTGTTGTTTTTGTCCACTAACTCTTCAAATTGTTGTTGGCTACTTTCACTTTGTAGTTGTTGATTTACTTTTTCTTCTACTTTTTCTCTTGCTACCATTGTATACATTTCTCTTGCTCTTGCTTCAACTTTTTCTTTGACTCGTACGCTTACTGCCTCCCTTTCATCCTTACCCTCTTTCATGATTATCTCTTTCTGTATGAAATTTTGACTTTTCAGCATTCTCTCTAAAAATTGAACATCTCTGTTCCATGGATTAAATTCTTCCATAGAATCTTCTTCTTTCATTTTTATTTGGTTTCTCATCTATGCCAAATTTCCTCTAGCATCTGCAACTAAACCTGCACTCACAAAACAATTGTTAAAATAAAAAAATATAAGGCTTCTGTGCCTTTTCCTCCTTTGGCAACAATTCAGTTTGCTGCTCTATTTTCTCCTCCTCTATCAGCACATCAGTATGCTGATTTGAATTCTCAAAAGGATTCATGAGACTGTCAGCTAATCTTTCTTCCACATCATCTGTTCTTATGGTGTCTTTCTGTCCTTGTTCACTATAGTGAACTTCATTCTCGTTCAATTTTGATTTTACAACTTGAACACTTACTTTTTGGTTTTCTAGCCTTTCTTCCAAAAGAATTAACTCATGCCACAAATTTTCCATCTCACTTGGAATTTCTCCCAAAAGTTCTGTACAATCCTCACTATCTTCTTCTTTGTCACAAGCATAACTTATTGACACTATTTCTTCATTCTTGATTAGAATAAAATTCTGATCCTCTATCTCTTTGATAGTTTTAGATGTCCGTCCATCACTCTCCCTTTGATCATTTAAGAAAATCAATTCCTCATTATCCTTACCAACAACAAATTCCTTATCATAAGACATAACTGTCTTATTCCTACCGAAGATATTTTCTCCACTAAGCATGGAATTTATGAACTCTTTCTATTGTAATAACTCAACTTGATCTTCATTTGAAAGACAACCATCATCGTACTTTACTTGGAAATTTTCAGACTTATTCAAGACAATTCCATAAAATGGTTTGTCTTCTGCAATACCTGCATTCGCGCACACCTTGTCAGTTGTAAAACCACAAGACCTCGTGACTTCATTTGATGATTCAATCACCAATTCCTCCATTTGTTCCAAGTCCTTTACATGACTTAGAAATATTTCGATGGTCTTCTCCTCAATCTCATCAAGTCCTCTACTTGGTTGCCTAATATCCTTCTCTACTTCCTCTTTTAAAGCAGAATTTAGATTTTGCTTGTATTCTTCCCTCTTTATGTCAACATCAGCAATTTGTCGTCCTTCACTTATTTCTCCTGCAAACATTAAAAAATTGTCAGATTTAAAATCTTGTGATCCTTTGATCTCACTTGAAGTTTCAGTTTTCAAGTCTTCATCTTCATTCAGAACTTCACCTTGCTCTGGTTTACAAATGGACACTTCCATTTCCAACTCAACTTCTCTGAGTTTTCCCATCAGCCACCTTACTTGCCTTTGTTGTAGCCTTCTCTGAAACTTATGCCAC
Organism: Pinus taeda; assembly: GCA_000404065.3. Lineage (NCBI taxonomy): Eukaryota > Viridiplantae > Streptophyta > Pinopsida > Pinales > Pinaceae > Pinus > Pinus taeda. The sequence continues at coordinate 187,327 of APFE030702821.1, read as the reverse complement.
TTCACTGTTTTCTTCTTTAATACCCAACCTTGTCTCTAGCTTTCCTCTAGTATCATCATCAATACATCGAGTTGTTCTTTCATCTCTACAATTTCCTCATCAATTTCCTCTTGACTCATCCTCTTTCCATTTGCCTTGGCATTCTCTTTCTTCATCTTTCTTCTGTTGTGGTCTTCCTCAAAACCTCTGTTATGACTATCACTAGCCATCTTCTTCTCCATCTCTATGAGTTCCTCACTCATTCACTATGAGCTGCACTAAAGCCTCTACAACAGCAAGTCCTCCCTACTACCACTTACCTCACCAAGCTCTCCTTTGTACTTGGTCTTTTGGCAAGAAATTGGTTCTCTATTCTCTGGAACCTATTTTGAGCACTCCTCTCTACTCCTTCTAGGCTTTAACTCATCTGCACTTCTTAAGAACACAACTATCCTCTTGTATTTCAATCACCGTGAGATACTTGGTTCTGACCACTTCTTCTTTCAATTAGAAAGTCTAACCAGCTTCCTTCATTACTTAGCAATTCTACCCACATCCTCTGTGGAATTTCCTTTGTGAACTGCAACAATACCCTTGCAATAACAAGTCTCCTCCTTGCTACATATGTATCACTAAGATTCTCTCCTCCGAGCTCAGCCTTTCAGCATCTCTTTGGTTCTTTCCTCGAACCTCTTGCTGACTAACAATCCTACTAAACACTTCTTTTGCTGGAATTGTTATCTCTAAGACAAATCTACGCACAATCACAACTGTGGAGCTGCCTCAACAAATTCTACCCAACCACAATTGGAAGTTTTTCTCAGTTTCTCTTGAGCACTCCTTGCTCTTAGGCTATTGTTGCAACTTCTCACCTCCTTATGATGTCACCTGTGTATCAATATAACAACCACATATTCTCCAATATTTAAATCAAATTAACAAAACATACCACCTCACCTTCAAGATCTTTGCATGATCTTGTTCCACTATTTCCTGCCCTTTAAAAGGGTTGTCCTCTGTTCCTTTCATTTGCAAGTTCCAATATTCTGTTATACCTTACCTCTGTGTACCTACTGTTTGCCAGATTAAAATTTGATCGCCCTTGCTTGCATAAACACTTTAACACATAACTCTGTTTTAATTCTTTCATATAGAATTTCTTTGTTCTGTTTAACACCAGTTGTTTCAATTACAATTCTGCTCTGATACCAAATGATGCAGGGTTTCACCTTCTTACACCCATAGTATGCATATCAAATGCATAATCACATTTGCCCCAGGAATTTTAACTCACTATCGAGTCAAAATCTTCAACCATCAATGGTTTAATCCCCCTTTATTAAACTCTACAGAATCATTCATTACAATAGCCCAGTCTTTACTAAACCACCTTTATCTTGGACTTAATTACCCCTCATAAACCTTGTTTAATTCTTATTCCCACATATATAACCAAACCCCACACTTTCCTTTGGTTAATTCAGACTTAACCCATAAAACCTTCATATCGTGCTTTATTCTATTATAAACCCTTTAAAAGGGAAATATACATAAAACATACTTTTTCCACACATTTTAAAGCCATTGCATAGTTTCCGAGGTTACCTTTATCGCTAATCATAGTCGCATCTCCGCGGGTCACATTAACATGTGTTCCCCCATCTCCTCTGATATGTGATTAACCTCCAGAACTCAAAATATAATAACCGCGCCTGTATAACCCTATTCGTTCCGATCAATCAAAATTTCTCGATAGTCCTCCGTCGTTGATCTGCACTCAATGGATCTGATGGTTCACAATGATTTCGGGTGAGACATAAGCACAAAGAATACCTACCCGATAAAGTGGTTTTCTCTCTTCACTCTTGTGCGACGTGTCAATTTCTTAATGGAATCGGGTGACTACCCTCTAATACCACTTACCATTTTTCTCTGCTTGATAACCCACTCATAATTTAAAATCCGCCTTCCTTCATTGACTAACACCCGAGCTTGTTTGTGCTGATGTCCATAGATCTTCTACCATCGATAGTTGCAACGGCTTCTCGGACTTCCTCTTCTGCTACTGCTTAAATCGATCTCCACCATTCATTTATTGACACCAGTCTACGTGATTTAATCTTAGCCGATAATTTCCTTTGACCTCGTTCGTTTATCTCTGAGATACAACGGTTCCTGTGCGTTCATTCTTCATCTGTCTCCTCACTTTGACTTTGTTATTTCTTCAACGTTTTCCTGTGGCTTTGGGTTTTCTTCAGGGTTTCAGCCTTTCACTTTTCTGCTACTCAACTCTCTCTGAGCCTACCTTCTACGAATTCATACATCGTTGATTCTTTCTGAGCTTCACTCTGATCCTTCAATTGGATTCAAAGACCCACTATGATTCCTCTGAATCGTTATCCTCCTCTGTGTAGTTCTACAGAACTCAGCCTGCAACCACTATTACAGAACCTACGAATTCACATATAATTCATTCATTAAATACTCGAAACACACTTATACAGGTTTGGAATTAATCTCTATATTTATAAATATAAACAACGATTATAGAATGAGATTCTATGTCTCTATCTCTCTCTCTCTGTGGCCTGATTCTTCTGATTTGTGGCCTCTTTTCACACTCTGCCTGTAGGCTCACAACCAAACTTTAGCTATCTATCTAGCCTATCTAAAACATATAACCTTTGTCTTTTCCTTTTAGGCTTACATTTATACAAATGAATTCTAAAACCAATTCTTGGTTTAGATCCATAGATTCCCCAAAAAAATCCTAAAATCTCTTCCTCATCCCTAAGGATCCTCTCTAATCCATAAAATCATGAACTAACTCCTAATATGAGTTTTACAATTAATTCTCAAATCCTCTCATCTCTCAATTATCCTAAATCCCTCATGTTCTCCTACATTCGAGAACATTTACAAATACGCCTCACTATATTCAATTAGATCATATTCTCATTAAAATCACTCAAAAGCCTAAATAATTACATTAATTCACACTTAGGAGACCAACACCCTTTAAAACACAATACCCCATGTCTACTAAAATACAATTATATTATTAGGCTGAATGCTCCTGCATCAGAACTAATGGAGGGTCGACTTATTGATGTCAATTTGATCAAATACAAGCCAACTTGGAGAAACTAGCAAGCAGGGAATGTTATGGTAGCGAAGTGCCTAGACATATTTCTCATGGAAGAAGTCTTGGTAGGGAAGATTCCAATTTGTCATTATGTAACACCTCCACCCCCACATTTACCCACTTTTACAATCCCCTCCAGGAAAATGTGAAGAAATAGAGCCACTATGACATGACCCAACCTCCCAGCTCTAGTTAAGGAAGTGGGTCCTAGAAATTGACCACCGACTGAAAACTCACAACATCCCTTAGGGATAAAGGACACTCAGGGGCCAAAGAACCACCCCAGGTGACCAAACCCTAAGTTGGGTCTCCTTGTCACTGACCTAGATCCCCAACCACATGTAAGAAAAGGCTTGGGTGCGATTGTAGGCCTCTAACCACATACACAAGTCTACTTCCATGCAGTTGTGACCCAACTTGCCCAGCTCAAAGGATGAAGTTCTGAGATCTTAGCCTCAATTCCATGCCAGCCTCAATACCACTGCTCAAAACTTCCTTTGGTGTCTCATAATTATAATATACATGATAACAAATCTAAGCATTCAAACGTGAGTCAGAAACTTGACCTAGACAAACCAGAACATACTAGGCATTTCGCCAAACACATGATAAACATGTAAGCTATAGGTCGTGAATGTATATATGAGTGTAAAAATATCTATAATTTAGTTGGAAATCACTGAGAAGGTATAATTCATTCTCAATTAGTTGCAACCACACTTGTTAGCCCATGCATTCATCAACCATTCTTTAACTTATCAAATCACAATAAGAGTCACAGCCATAACACATCATAAACCATGCTTATAACCAACAATAACTAGAATATTAAACTTGATAGAACAACCATCAAAGACACAAATAAAAAGTACAAATGCTCATAGATCACAATAGGAAAATAACTCCTATTAACTTATGCAAAAGCCCACTAAGTCAAGGAATTCCACGTACTGCACAACCATTGATTGAGTTGAAACAAATATTTCTTTTAGCCAATCACCCACATAACATATTGCAAGCATGAATGTGGGATCTAATGGAATAAAATAAGACATAAAAAAACCAAGGGAATAAAGAGGTTAAATCACCTCCACCCTGAAACTATCATGATCTCACCAAAACCGGTCAAGAGATCGCAACCGAAACAAGCTTGGATGTCTCATAATTCCTTCACCATACCTTGAGGAATTTTCTTGTTTCCACCCACCTGTCAAGGGATTCCTAGAGAAAACCATCTCCACCCCCAACCCTTGGGAATTTTCCTAAGACCACCTCACCTGATTCCAAAACCTTCCAACAATCTAATGCCCAACCAATAAATGAATCCCATTGGACCATGGCTATCTAGGAAATGGCAAGGAAAGGTTGAAACCACTATCAAACTCGGAAAAACCCATGCCAATGACAATAAATAAGCCAAATACACAAATGCATGAACCATGCATTCACACCTCAGCTAGGAAATGACACATGGAACTCGTTACCTGCAAAATCTTCCTACTAAAGCTATTGATCTAACATTCTCCTTGATTGTCCTTTGATTTCCTTTTCATTCCTTTGCTTTCTTGCTTTCTTTTTCTTCTCGGTGCTCTCTCTCTCCTTCTCACTAATTTAAAAAAAAAACTGACAAAATTTTGAACTACCAAAATCTCAACTAGAAAAATCTATGAAATGATCCTCATAACCCTTTTATCAGTAATGCCTGTATTTTCTTAATTTCTCTTAATTTTCCTTCTAATTTTCCTCTCATGCAAATATGTGCCTCTTCACCTTAATTTTCTCCTATTTTCCTTTATTTCATAAATAAAATGCCAATTATTGCCTCTTTTCCTTTGACAATGCCTTTGCCAATATTCTTAACCATTAATAAACCAAAAGTGATTCCCACTATGATGTTTTCCCAACATTCAGCTTGGAATACATATCCCATGACCTTGGTCTTATTTTTCCTTTATTAACCTTTCTTACATGAAATTTAACCTGGGGCTATTACAAACACCTCCCCTCTAGGGGAACACTTTCCTCGGTTTTCAATGACACCTATGACTAGCAAACCTCTGAAAACAAAACATACTACCCATGGATCTTTATAACACAACTCAATGCATTATTTATAATAAACAACTATTGTAAACCTTGACCAAAATGGAAACCATGACAATCATCCCACTTATTCAAGTTTTATAACATAGCTCATTGTAGTATATACAACCATACCCATATATGAATACATATACCAAAACTCATTTGTTTGAACCAACAAATAATGAAGGATACAAAGCCCACATTTGATCCATTATCTCCCATGTAGCTTCATCGGGCCCAAAGTGCTTCCACTGCACTTTAAGTTGGTCTATTACTTGGTTCCAAAGCATAATATTTTTCCACTGCAATATGTATTGTGGTTCTGGATGGAATTCTACCTCTGGTTCCATGTGTAATACATACCAATCAATCATATGATCAACATCTTATACATACTTCTTAAGAAATGAATGATGGAAAACATCATGGACTTTCACTGTCAGAGGCAATGTAATTCTATAGGCCACTAGTCCAATCCTCTCAAGAATCTCGAAAGGCCCACAATACCTAGGTGTCATCTTGGCACATGGCACGACCGTCAAGGAGATCCTCTTGGGCTTGATGTATAAGTACACATGATCCCCAACCTGAAAATCCTCAAATTCCTTGTGATGATCTGCAAACTCTTCTGTGTGTCTTTTGTTGCCTTCATATTCCTTTTAATATCATGCATTTCTTATTCCATCTCTACCAAGATATCTGGTCAAATCAATACCCTATTCACTAGATCACTCTAGCTAATGGGAGTATTACAATTCCACCTATAAAGAACCTCAAACAGACTCATCTCCAAGGACTCTTAATAACTTGACTAGTAAAAGATACTCCTCTCACTCCTCTATTGATTCATGACATACATCCTCAGCATGTCATCAAGAATCTTGTTAACCTTCTCTACATTTCCATATGTATGTGGATGGTAAGTTGTACTAAAAGCTATCTTCGTCCCCAAACTTGCAAACATCTATTTCAAAAACCTAGAAGTGAACTTGGCATCTCGGTTGGATACAATCTTCTTAAGAACACCACACAATCTCACTATCTCCTTGATGAAAATATAAGATACTTCATTAGCTTAATTTGTAGACTTAACTACAATGAAATGAGATACCCTACTTAACCTATCAACCACAACCATGATGGAATCATGCTATATCGATTTTCTCGAAAAACCTATAATGAATTCCATGGAAATAACCTCCATTTCTACTATGGAATAGGAATCAGTTGTAATAAACCACCTAGATGCTTACACTCTGATTTTACCTGTTGACAATCCAAACATCTAGCGACAACTTAGCCACATATTTCTTCAAGTTCACCCAATGGTAGAATTTCTTAATTATTCTAAATATATTTTGATATCCTAGGTGACCTAAGTATGGCTTAACATGAAATTCCCTTAAGATAAGATTTTTGATCTCACTATCATATGGTACATAAATCTTGTTCCTAAATCTGATCAAGCTATATGTTGTGTGATGATACTCCTCATCCCTATTAGAGTATCATCCCTATTACCTGTGACTTACTATTGTAACATATGCCTCAACTATTGATACATGTCATCGTGCTATATTTCTTGCAATATCTGCTCCTGTAAGTTTTTCCCATAAGAACTCAATGCTGCAATATGATTCACCTGAACTCTTTCACTAAGAGAATTTGCAACCTTGTTCTCCTTTACCTTAATGTACTCGATATCTAAATCAAACTCACTGAGAGTAGCCAACCATCTAGATTACTTGGAATTTATATTAGGTTGATCAAATGATTACCTCAATCCACTATGATCACTCATCAGAATAAACCATATGACAAGAAGATAATGCCTCCACATCTTCAAGGCATGAATAATAGCTGCCAACTCAAGATCATGTGTCACATAATTATGCTCGTGCTCATTCAACTTTATTGACTCATAACATACCACCTATCCTTCCTACATCAAGACTCCACCAAGTCTTCTCTTGCAAGCATTTGTACGTACCACAAACTCTTTATATAGATCTGTAATATTCAATACCAGAGAATTTGTAAACATATGCTTCAAATACTCAAAGATAGTTGCACACCCCTTATTCCATTCAAAAGTATTCTTCCCTTTTCGCTACAAGGATGTAATTGGATAGGAAATCTGTGAGAAGTTCTTGATGACCCACCTATAATAACCTTCTAGTCCCATGAATGATCTGACATCATCCACATTCCTAGGAGTTTCCCACTTCATGATAGCTCTGATATATTCTAGGTCCACTACTATACCTTCCTTGGAAACAACATGTCCCAAGTAATGAACCTCTATGTAAAATAAATTGCACTTACAAAGCTTGGCATACAATTGATGATCTCTTAGCAATCTTAACATTTTGTTTAGGTGTTCTACATGCTATTCCTCATTCTTAGAATATATCAATATTTCATTAATGAATATTATCACAAATTTGTCCAGATAAGGATGCAACACATTATTCATCAAACAAATGAAAGTAGTTGGAGCTTTAGTAAGTCAAAAGGAACCACGAAAAACTCATAATGCCCATACCTGGTATCGAATGTAGTCTTGTAAATGTCCTCTTCTTTAATGCATACTTGATGATATCATGATCTCAAGTCAACCTTTGAAAACATTGTTTCTCCCTTCAATTGATCAAACAAGTCATCAATCCATGGAAAATGATACATGTTCTTGATTGTCACTTTATTCAACTACCTGTAATAATTACACAACCTGAGAGTACCATCCTTTTTCTTAACAAACAACACTGGTGAACCCCAAGGTGAAACATGTGGCCTAATTTCTCCCTTATCGAGCATTTCCTTAAGTTGCATCTTCAATTCCACTAACTCTGGAGTGCTCATCCTGTAAGGTGATTTTGATGTTGGTGTTGCTCTTGGTACCAACTCAATAAAAAAGTCCACTTCCCTATTAGGTGGTAACTTTGAAATCTCTATTGTAAATACATATTGAAACTCCTAAAAAACTTAATACCTCTTCAATACTTCAACATCCTTCCCTATTTCACTGGAAACATGCACTGCAAATAATACACACCCTTTCCTACAAGTGTGCTTTGTCTACATAGTTATGACTATTCTCATTGTTGTAGGTTTCTTGTTAACTTGCAAGATTCTATTCTCTTTATCATCATCCAATCACTATATAGCCTTCTCGTAACAATGTACCTTAGTCGTCCTCTAAAGGTACAACCAGTCCATACCCAAAAGCATATTGTACGAACGCAAAGGAAGCACATTCAGATGCATTGATGTAGGCATACCATTCAACTCAAATGTGCAAGCTCTCACCCAATGATGAACTCTTTTCTTAGTAATTGTAGCCAACTGCACCAACCAAGACTCCGCATGCACTTCTTTAATTAAGCCACACTTATCCACTAGGTCAGGATTAACATAAATATAATTAGATCTAGGATTAATCAAAATGGAAACAACTTGATCACAGAGCCTACCTTCCATCTCAATAATATATTTTTGGTAATCCACCTAATTCTTATCGAATGATGCATAAATATGAGGAATCCTTTGTCCAACATCCTCAAATGTCTATGCCTCTTGAGCACTATAGATCTGAGGTATGGCACCTTGATTTTGTCTTTATCTACTTTGCAACTTCTAATTTTTTCTTTTAGACTTTTCAAAGTATTTGTTATGCCAGGAGAGTACTCATCTCTTTGCTACTCATCTAATCTATAAGTAGAGTTTCATGAACTGTAATCCACCATTTTTCTTTTCATCTATGATATTCTTCTTCCTGCAAACATACCATGTCAGATAACCAAATACCAAATAAAAACGTAATCAACATACCTCAGTGAAGTCTAATGGAGGCTATCTCGTCTGCACAAATCAGTCCAAACTAGCACTATATCTATATATATATATATATAATGGAATCAACATATCAACTTATTGACATCGTGCATGATAACTCAAACCATAACACCGACTACATATATGAAAACTATAACCACTACAACGCATGCATGCAATTGACATGCATGTGTGACAATCACATGCTGCCCATCCAGTCCAAGTATTTGAACTTGGAAGCTCTGATAGAAATATGTAACACCGCCAACCCCACATTTACCCACTTTTACAATCCCTCTAGGTAAATGTGAAGCAAAGTGCCACAATGACATGACTAGGCCTTCAAGCTCTAGTTAAGGAATTGGGTCCTACAAACTGACAACTAATTGAAAAATCATAACATCCCTGAGGGATATAGGAAACTTAAGGTACAAAGAACCACCCTAAGTGACCAAACCCTAAGTTGGGGCTCCTTTTCATTGACCTAGACCCCCAACTGCATGCATGATGTTATCACTCAAAACCATAGTTCACCTATGGCCAAAGATTCATATATAAAAAAAAAAAAAAAAATTGTTTTAAGTCAATAGGTTCTTAGGTGTGTCACTTTGAGATTAGTTTTCCAAAGGTATTGATGTGAGTCCTTGTAAAAAACCGTTAGATACCATCTCTCATGATAGTTAAAGCATGTCGTGTCTTGATTACATCATTCTGATTTTGCACAGTTTCGCAGCGCGATATGATTGGCTAGTTTAGCTGCGTAATCATTTTGCCACCTTTCCGCAGCATATCATTGAGCAGCCATTTCGTAGCGCGGTATGTCATTTCATAATTGCCTGCGCTACGAAATCGGGGATTCGGGTTTTTTCTGCAGCATATTTCCTTGA
>APFE030702821.1:138016-176646 GCA_000404065.3 Pinus taeda | reverse complement strand
ATATATATAGATAATGGAATCAACATATCAACTTATTGACATCGTGCATGATAACTCAAACCATAACACCGACTACATATATGAAAACTATAACCACTACAATGCATGCATGAAATTGACATGCATGTGTGACAATCACATGCTGCCCATCCAGTCCAAGTATTTGAACTTGGAAGCTCTGATAGAAATATGTAACACTGCCAACCCCACATTTACCCACTTTTACAATCCCTCTGGGTAATTGTGAAGCAAAGTGCCACGATGACATGACTAGGCCTCCAAGCTCCAGTTAAGGAATTGGGTCCTACAAACTGACAACTAATTGAAAAATCATAACATCCCTGAGGGATATAGGAAACTTAGGGTACAAAGAACCACCCTAAGTGACCAAACCCTAAGTTGGGGCTCCTTTTCATTGACCTAGACCCCCAACTGCATGCATGAAAAGGCTTTGGTTCAGTTGTAGGCTTCTAATCACATGCACACCTCTGCCTCCATGCATTTGTGACCCAACTTTACCACTTCAGAGGGTGCATCTCCATGGTATGAACCTCAATTCCAAGCCAGCCTCCAGACCACTTCCCATAACAACATATGACTACTTGAGATCATAATAGACATGAAAGAAAAGCTTAACATTCATACTTGAGTCAGAAACTTGACCTAGATAGACTAGAACATACTAGGCATTACATCAAACACATGGTAAACAAGTAAGCTACAGGTCATGAATGCATATCTTAGTGTAAATCTATGTATTTTAGTTGGAAATCACCGAGAAGGTCTAATTACCTCTCAAGTAGTTTCAAACACACTTCTTAGCCCATTCATTCATCAACCATTCATTAACTTATCAAATCATAATAAGAGCCATAGCTAGAGCACATCATAAACCATGTGTATAGCTAGCAATAACTAGAATTTTAACCATGGCAGAATAGCCATCAAAGCCACAAATAACAAGTATGAATACTCATACATCACATTAGTAAAATAAATCTTATTAAATAATGCAAAATCCAACCAAGTTAGGGACTTCCACATAACACCCACACATATATTGAGCTGAAACAAATTTTCATTTCATCCAATCACCCCAATCCCATATCCCAAGCATGAAGGTTGGATTTCATAGAATAAATAATACATAAACAACCAAGGGAATCTAGAGGTTAAACCACCTCCACCCTCAAACTATCGCGATCTCACCAAAATTGGTCAAGAGATCACAACCAAAACAAACTTGGATGCTCTTCACCATACCTTGGAAAATTTTCCTATCTCCACCCACCTGTCGAGGGCTTCCCAGAGAAAACCATCTCCACCCTCAAACCTTGGTAATTTCCTAAGAACACCTTACCCAATTCCAAAATGTTTAGGTAATCCAAAGATCAATCAATGAATGAATCCCATCGCACCATGGCTATCTAGGAAATGGAAAGGCAAGGCTGAAACCATTATCAAACCTAGAAAAATCCATGCTAATGACAATAAATGAACCAAATAAACAAATGCATCAACCATGCATTCACACCTCAGCTAGGAAATCACACATGCAACCTATTACATGAAAATTCTTCTTGTTGAACTTGTTGATCCAACATTCTCCTTGTTTGTCCCTTTCTTTCATTTTCCTTCCTTTGCTTGCTTTCTCCTCTTGGTGCTCTCTCTCTCTTTCTCACTAATTCAAAAATAAAACCTACAAAATATTCAACTCACAAAATGTCAAACAACAAAAGATGTGAATTGATCCTCATAAGCCTTTTTGTCATTGAGGCCTCTATTTTCTTCATTTTCCTTCTAATTTCTTTCTCTTGCAAATATGTGTCTCTTCACCTTCATTTTCACATATTTTCCTTTATTTTACAAATAAAATGCCAATTATTTCCTCTTTTCCTTTGACAATTTACTTAGCCATTAATAAAACAAAAGTGATTCCCACTATGATGTTTTCCCAACATTCAACTAGGAATACATGTCCCGTGACCTTGGTCTTATTTTTCCATTATTAACCTTTATTAAATGAACTTTTACCCGGGGTTGTTACACATTAGTGGGTTGGGTGTGGAGGTGATTCAAGTCATCACCCAATTTTTTTGGAACCCAAAGGAGGTAATAAATAACCCAACAGTCCTTACAAATTTGATTCCTTGTGGCAGAATGAGGACAAATTTATTAAACTCATCAAAGAAGTATGGATTCTTTTCAATCCAAATTTTGAGCTCTCGACCGCCCAATAGTTCAGGGAAAATATTAAGAAGGCCAAACAAGATGCCATCCAATGGGCTTTAAAAAAGAAGGTTAGGGAGGAGGTTGATATTAAATCCATTGAAGAAGAATTGGAGAGATTGGGATCGCATGAAGGGAATGGTTATGGATTATGGGAGGCTAAACACAGGATCATGCAAATGGAAACCTCGAAAATAAAAATATTGGCATACAAGGAGGAATGATGGAGACTCAAACATCGAGCTATATGGCCGAAAAGTGGAGATGAAAACTCAAAGTTCTTTCAAAATTATGCAGAAGGCCATAAAAAATATAAACACCATTTGGTAAATGCATAGGGCTGATGGGAGCAAAGGAAATAGTTTCAAGGAGATTTCCACTTTGGGAAAGGATTTCTTCAAAAATCTATATAAGGAACAAAGGAGGCTACTATAGTAGAAATTATTCAAGTGGGTCAATTATTTCGGAGGTATGTGGAGGAGGAAGACAACATATAGTTGATGGAGCCTATATCTAAACGAGAGTTGGAAGTTGTTCGCAAAAGAATGCAGAAAGATAGAGCTCAGGGTCGACTAGATGGGCAGTAGAATTTTATTTGGGTTTCTTTGAGCTGCTTGGGGATGACCTCCTTTAGGTGGTTGAAGAGTCTCGATAATATGGGCACATACATGACCCTTTCAACTCAAATTTTATGGCCCTTATCCCGATTGTGGATGACCCTTAGTCCTTCGAATAATATAGACCAATTTCCCTTTGTAACTATCTTTACAATATTATAGCAAAAATGATTGCCCTCCCACTCAAACCTATTATGTCAAGGAATGTATCTAGAGAGAAATTTGGTTTCCTCAATGAACACCAAATCCATGAAGCCATCAAGGTATCTCAAGAAGGTATGCACAACTCAAAACCAAAAATATGAAGGGAATTACTGCAAAAATTGATCTTTCAAAGGCATATGATAGATCCAATTGAATTTCAATTTGGATGCTCCTTACGCATTTGGAATTTAATATTCCTTTCATCAATTGGATTATGGGTTTAATAAAAAATGTATCATTTTTTGTTTTAATCAATGGCTCTACTTCTCCTTTTTTTCATTCTCAGAAAGGGTTGATACAAGGATGTCCTCTGTCTCCTCTCATTTTCCTGTTAGTTGTTGAAGGTCTAAGTAGGTTGTCATTGTCAACCAAGAGGAGGGGGGATATTCAGGGCATTGAAGTGGCCACCAATCTATTTTCACTCATATTCTTTTTGTTGATGACATATTTATATTCAAAAATGGCTCAAGGAAGGACTTAGAATCCATATAGGTTTCTCTCTTTCTCTTTCAGAAATTGACAGGCATGACCCTAAATGCTAGAAAATTTATCATGGTTTACGAATGTCTCATTCAAAGGGAGGTTCATAGAGCATAAGCATTTTTGCTTTTCAAAGCCAAACCCCCTACATAAACGTTAGAGAAATTTTCAAGTCTAAAATAGGCCTCCTAAGGAATATTATAAAAGAATAGTGTAAATAATAAAATAAGATTAGATTACCTCATCAATTTTTGGAGGGAAAAAAGAAAAAAAAAATAAACTTATCTTCCTACGATTTTACTCAAATTTTTAGTGGGAGCACTAGTTTGATTTATAATTTAATTTTGTATCCAATGAGAAACCATGTTGCATACTTTCTATGGACCCTACTACACAAAAAATGTGAAATAAATGAAAAATCGTTATTTGCAATCACGTTTTTTCATGTATTTCTCATTTTTCATGTAGTAGTGTTCATTGAAAGTATGCAACATGGGTACCCTTTGGATGCAAAATTAAATTATGCATCCAAAAACTGCTCCCGCACAAAACTTGAGTAAAATCGTAGGGAGATAAGTTCGAAAAGTTTTTTATTTTTTTATTTTAGTATCTTTTTACTCCAAAAATGATGAATCAACCCCCATGGTTGACATCATCATATTGAATCCTATTGGTTCATATACATTTGATTTTTGTTGTAATTTTTTGTTTTGAGTCCTATTTTTTACCTCAAAATTTCTCTAATCGCTTCAAATACTTGGGTTTTCACCTAAAACCTAATTCATACAAGGAGGCAAACTGGATGTGGCTCCTGGAAAAGGTGGAAAAAAATTAAGCATTGGAGTTTCAAGTGGATTTCGAGAGCAGGCAGAATGGTCCTCATCAAATTGGTACTTAAGGAAATTCATGTTTATTGGATTTCTCTTACATGGGTCTTGAAAAGAATATTCCAATCTATTCAGAAGCTTTGTGGAAGGTTCCTCTGGGCAGGCACTAAGGACAAAGTTTTTCTCCCATAGGTTGGTTAGGATAAGATAGCTTTGCCAAAATCATGGGAGGGATGGGGTTTGAAGGACTTATCTACCTTTTCCAAATCTCTATCCACAAATTCAGGATGGAGGATGTAGAAATTATGTGTAGATTTGAAAATTATCATGAAATTTACTAAATCACAAGACTCAAACCTATTCTAGTGCTCTGCGGAATTCAATTCACAATCTAGAACAAAAATCATAGAAATACAAAAGGAAAAATCACACATACACAAATATTTAGCTAGGGGAAAGAAATTGCTCAAAACCCCTTCCTATTTGAATTGCATTAACCAAATAATAGAGATGAATAAAAATGCTTTCTCAAGCCTGAGAACAACCTGCAAGTGTATAGTCTATCCCTCTACTTGACTGACTAAATATGGCTAACACTTAGCCAATTTTAAAGCCCTCCAAGCTCCTATTTCCTTGGGTTGTTCCTTGAGGAATTAGGCCCCTATTACTTAGGAAATTTATCAAATTGAATTGCGCAATTCCTTCAGGTTTATCTCTTATTTCATGCACCACCTATATACATTAGAATAGTCTACAACTTATAGTACATTTCCTTGGAATCTCCATCCTAATTGGGTAACTCGAATTCTCTACGTGCAATAGTTACTTTTGGATGGTTGATTAGTTATTTGGATGATCACTGAGTGTGACTGAAGTCACATTGCAAAACTTGAACTTCCACTAGTTCCTCCAACAGTTAGAAATAGTTTAATTGACAATAACTCAATTCAGAATGAATTGGATTGATACAATTTAGAAATCGCTCATGATTATCTGAACTAAATTCCTCCATCAAATTAACTGATTTAAATGAGTGATAAAATCCATGTCACCTCAATTAACTACCTCCAAGATTTCTACTGAAAAGGAAATTCAAATTTTCTCTAGTTTGACCAAGGAAAAGTCAAACTGAGATTTTCTTGCTCCATTTTTTCAACACTTTCTCTCAGCAAGAAAGGGATTACCTGTCACTCCTATCCTACTTCTATGGAACTCAAATTTTCCTCTTAACAAATCCTTTGTCAAAATATTTGCATCATGTTCCTCTATAGGAATGTATTCCAACAACATTATTTGCCTCTGCACACAATCTCGTAGATGGTGATATCAAATATCTATATTCTTGGATTAATCATGAAATACATGATTTTCATAGAGATTGATGAAAATTTTGTTATCGTAGTAGATCACATTTGGATCCATCATCTCACCAAACAATCCCACAAGAATATTTCTCACCCATATTACCTCACATGTTGCTTGACTGGAACCCATGTATTTTTCTTCTACAGAGTTGAGTGCCACAAATATTTTCTTCCTACTATACAAGGAAACAGTGATGGACACACCACTAAAAATTCCTCGTGATGTACTCTTCTAGTCTGATGGACTCCCCACCCAATCTAAATTTTTGAAGCCACATAGCTTCACTCCCTCTATCCATTTTTACCATAGTCCAAACTGGGTAGTGCCTTTGAGGTACTGTACAACATTCTTAGTTTCCTTCCAAAATGATTTGGTTAGCCTAACCATAGATTGGCTAAGTTTTTTGAATACATAGAACATATATGGGCATGTGTTCATAAGATACATTACTGAACCCATAAGTTGCTGATAAATGGTAGCCTCCACCTCCTCACCTGAGGTGGCATCCTCTTTCCTCCAACTGGTTGCTAGAGGAGTCTTCGTGGGTTTTTGAATCTCCATGCAAAACTTCTTCAGTATATCATATGCATATTTTCATTGAGAGACAAATATTTCTGCATCTCCTTTACATACTTCTGATTTTAGGAAGTAGTGCATTAGTCCCATTTCCTTCATTTCAAATTCTCTTACAAGGTCCTCCTTGCAAGATCTAATCAACTTCTCATCACCGATTAAAATCAAATCATCAACATTTAAGACAATAATCAACAATTTATATTCTACCAAGATATGACAAAGGTTTTCATCTACTTCACTTTTGGTTAAGCCCAAATTAGTGAGATAGTTCTCGATCCTCGTGTAGCATGCACTAGGTGCTTTCTTGAGAGTATACAACATTCAATTGAGTCTGCACACATGCGATTCTCGATAAAAGGCCTGAAAACCTTGTAGTTTCTCAAAGTAAAACTCCTCCTCAATAACTTCATTAAGGAATGCTATTTTCACACCCATTTGGTAGATATTCCACCCCATCTACGCAACCAATACAAGAATTGATCTAATGCATGCGTACCTTTCTAAAAGAGAAAAGGTCTCCTCATAGTCAATTCCCTCAACTTGAGAGAATCCCTTGGTCACAAACCTTTCCTTATACTTCTCTATGCTCTGGTCTATTGCATGCTTTACCTTGAGGATCCATCTCTAACCCACCATTGATTTCTCTGCTAGTATTGAGACCACTTTCAAAACATTGTTCTTTACAATGGAGGATGGCTCAGTCTCTATAAGCTTAGTCATTAGATCTTGTTTATGGTGTTGGACCCACCAAAATTTAGGGGATCTCTCCGATATGAAGTCCCAACTATACCTCGAACTGTTTGGAGTAGAAATCCCAGCAGTGGGTGGTAGTGTAATGCCTTGACCGTGGTAGCATGCAGAGGAAAGTACGATAACTTTGGTGAGATCAAGTGTGTGACCATGCAAAGATTCAAGTGTGATGCATGAAGGTTCTAACACAGAGGGGAAAAGGAAGTGTGCCCCTTAGAAGGCTGTAATAGTACACAACTTTAAAGGAACACACAAGCGAAATGACATCACAAGCTAAAATGAAAAATAGTCCATAAATTAAAGTGATTAATTAAAACAACAACACGCATTCAACAAGATTCATATTATTGCATACAAAGTAGTTCATAAGAAAATGTGTCAATTAAACAACATAACAACACCAGAATAGTCCAACTACATTAACAACATATGCATGAAAGTGTGTTGCCTCTAATATTATTATAATAAGTGAAATTTCCATACATACATACACTAGTGACGACCACTAGCCCCAATAGTGGAACATTATAGTAAAGAACACTTGATCCTCCAACAAAGTATACTCTCTCTATGCTATGGAGAAGTTGAGGCTCTTCACAACACTCGCAAGCCTTTTCAAAGCCTAAGCTTAGCCAAAATATTGGCTCCCAAAAGCCCATTCTATGAGTTATGAGGTTCTATTTATAACAAAGGGTGGGGTGACTCTTGACATTCCCCTTTGTGACTCTTTGACTCTCCTCATGACTCTTCAACTTCTTTACAAGTAACTCATTCCATAACATGATGGCCTTTCACATTCCACTGATGACACTTCTAATTTCACTTACAACATATTTAAAAATAATATTACATTTCCACATGTACCCATGTAAGACAAAATAGGCTAGAGATGGCCTAACAAGAAAAAACACTATGATTATGAAGTTTGGGGAAATACCAACTTGACAATCTCCACTTGGTGCTTCTTGGTCACATATTGATGTCAAGCTTGGTATTGTATGATAGTGTCCCCAAATTGTTTGATGGTGTTTTCTGAAAGTGAACTCTTGCCTCCATGGAACCCGGGTATATGGTCTTGGAACTTGTATCCAACTCATTCTGAAGCATGTGCATCATGGTTTTGACCATGACAGGACCACCAATGTATTTCTTCATGTTATGTTCATTCAAATCCAAGTCTTCCCTGCTGCTATCTCATCTTAGTTACTCCATGTAATCATCAATGTCTAGTTGGACTTGGTTCTTGGGTATAGCATCGGTAAGGGAACCTATTGATGGGATCATCTGTGTTCTCACCATTATATCCAATTTATTGTGCAACAATGCATATGAGGCATGTACACTACTAATAAATGGGGTGATTTTCTCATAGTTCTAAATCAAAATTTAGATCTTTTCTTTCTCCATATCTACCTATAGATTCATATTCTTTTCTAAGTCAAGCGGGGCCCCTATGTACCACATTGTCCACTATTGTACATGGGTGATGGAAGCATGTATGTTCTTGAGATTTTGAAAAAACTCTTTTTTCCACTATTGTAGGCCATGCACAAAAAAAATTACTTTATTCACAGTGACAAATCCTTCAGAGAGCTTCCGCATAGTACTATCAAGTGTTGATACTTCAGTAAGTGCCATTGTCTTCATCTCCCCCAATGTGGAAATTTCATTCTAATTTGATGCTCGAAGTTGTTCTATCCCTTTCCTAGAAGTCTGCAATGTAGAAAATTCATGAATAATAGGAAACTTATTCACAGAGAGTATCCTGATTATACACTATTTGTGGAATCATGCATAATACATAACCTCCTCTACGTTGATCATCAATTTAGCAGTATTCAGAAACATACACATGCGCACATAGAAGCATCAATCACACATATCAACACAGTATATCACTGGGGAAAGAATCTCACTAAAAACCCCAAACTATTTGTATATTATATTGATTGAGAACATGTAACAGAACACAATACAATACTCCTCGCAAGTACTCAGTACCATCTCCACCTGTTACACACAAACTAGCTCAGATCTGAATCAATCACTGGCTCAAATCACCTCTGCTGCTTGCCTGCCTCCACTGCGCAATCCTGCATAGAGAATACAATGAGAATGAACCTTTAAACTTGTATTTCCCTTGTGTGACACTACGTAATCCTCATTGGCATTACTCAATCCATGCATGCGCAAATCACATGCACAACTATAGTCACAACTAACAGCTGTCTTGCCCTTTCACTCATCTCTAGTACCTGTCTCCACTGAACTGTCCATGCACTGAGTTAACTGATGTATTCTCCAGTTGCTTTATGAGTTAATAATTAGTGAATTAATTAATAACTAATTCACATCACTCAACATTAGTCTATTTGCCAGTTAGACTAACTACAACTAAGTCAAACTGAACACAACCCCATCAACTCCTGATCCAACTCCACAGAATTCAATCACTGAAGTCCTAACTAAAGTCGTCCTTGCAATAGCTCAAGTTACCCATAAGAACCACGTATTTCCTTCTGGAAGTTGCATGTGCCACATTTGTAGCTCGAATTGAAGTACTCCAAGAGAATAAGATAATGTTTATAGTCTAAATATTATTAAGAGCTAATAATATTCGATTGTTCTATTTTTAGCCTGGCAGTCTAAAAATAGACTCCGCCCATATGTCTAAAAATAGAGGTCCATCTATTTTTACCAACCTAACCAATCATCCACAAATAGCATCTTGCAACTCATAGACCATGATCCACATGTCTAAAAATAGACATAGTCTAAAAATAGACTTTGCACCAAAAATAGCCAGCAGGCCCACTTAGTGAAGGCGACTTCTTCCCACTATTCTCCATCATCTTGTTGCAATCTCAACACTCCCTCTCAACAAGATATGGATTATCAGCAACCCCTATCATGTCTCGGTGGTACTCGAATTTTCTCCTGGTGAGCGCCTTCGTCAAGAAATCAGCATCTTGATCCACCGTTGGAATATATGAAAGTAACATGATTCTCCACTCCAAACAATCTCTGATATGATAGTACCTGATGTCTTCCATTGAGCTCCCTACCCAATCTGCATCCTCCTGTCTATACCAATCTCCATATCCCGATGTGCCTCTGTTGAGCCTGCACACATGCGACTCCACCAACTCTCGATAACCAGTGGCATCCACTACCTCCGCTGAAGTAGCATCATCCTTCCTCCAACCTCCCAGAAGGAACACAGTCATCAAATCCATCTGATGAATGTGCCACCCCATCTCCATCACTCTGTAGATCCATCTCGAACCCACCACTGATTTCCCTTCCAGTCTTGGGACAATCTCCCATGCACTGTTTCTTACAATCGAATCATACTCTTCCACCATGGCATCTACCCATGCGGGATCCTCCACAGCTTCCTCGAAAGAGGATGGCTCAATAATAACAAATTTTCTCACAAGATCCATGTATGCAGTGTACCGATCCGGTGACTGTCTCTACCTATGCTCTACTGTAGGTGGTCCTACAACCTTCTCTACATCTCGAGCTAGTCGCTCAGCTTCTGTAGTGCGCTTTCGCCCTCTGATGGTTGGCGCTGCATGAGTGGTATCTTCAACTCCATGAACTTCATCTTGTGGCTAATCCACGTCCTGAAGCTCATCCTTAGGAACTAATAGCTCCTCATCTGCATGCAAGTGTGGCTCCCTCTCAAGCAAACACTTCATGGCTTTCTCCTCCTGAAATTTTATATCCCATCGCGCAACAGTCTTGCGACTGTCTATAAAATACACACAATAGTTATGGGGCATATCAGTGTACCCCACAAATATCCCAACCTCTGCGGTCAGCTCCAACTTCTTCCTGGCATCCTTCATCACATGCATGTAAACAGGAGAACCAAAAATCCTCAAATGGGAAATATCAGGCCTCTTACCAGAATAAAGCTCCTCGGGTGTACTCATGCCAAGTATCTTATGAGGACAACGGTTCTGCACATATACTGTAGTAATGCATGCCTCTACCCACAAGTAATGGGTAGGCCCTGATCATGCAACATCGTCCGTGCAACACCCACGATCATTCTGTTCTTCCGCTCAGCAACCCCGTTCTGCTGTGGGTTATGGGGAGCTATGAGCTCTCTTCGAATCCCTTCTATGCTGCAAAAATCCTTGAACTCTCCAGAGATGAATTCACCACCATTGTCGCTCCTAAGAGCCTTCACCTTCTTTCTTGATTCCTTCTTGACCAGTGCTTTGAACTCACAGAACTTTGAGTATGTCTCGCTCTTCTTTAGCATGAAGAAGATCCAACACTTTCAGGAGAAATCATCAACAAAGATCACATAGTACCTGTGCTTTACTATCAAAGCAACTGAGAAAGGTCCACACACATCTATGTGAATTCTCTCAAGGATCGTCGTGGTGCGACTATCCTTCTCGTGAAATGTGGCTTTCACAAACTTTCCCAAAATACACCCCTTGCACTGATCTGACTGCGCAAGAGTGCCTTTAGGAAGCCCAGTAGAAATCTGCTGCAGTATCTTCAACGCGCCACGGTGAAGGTGGCCCAATCTCCGGTGCCACAGATCGCCATCATCCCGACTCACCAATACTTCTACCTTGCATGCCATTATTGCGCAACCATCTACATGCAACTAATAAAGGTTCTCGAATCGAACCCCTATCTTCCAGGTTTCTCCAGTTGTCTTACTGCGCAGGAAAGCCTTTCCCTCGCTGAAAACAATATCATATCCCTTGTCTTCTAACATCGCCACAGAGATAAGATTCTTCTTCAATCCTGGAACATGCATCACTTCCTTCAATCTGAAGGGTTTACCAGACTCCCTCTCAAAGGAAATGGTACCGATACCAGTCGCACTGTATCTACCATCATCACCCATCTCGATGTGCACTCCAAGATCTTTCTCATTCAGATCAGTAAACAAATCTAGATCTTCTGTCATGTGAAAAGACGCACCACTGTCCAAGAACCATACCTATCCCATCATACTTGATACCAAGCATGCAATCAGCAAAAAATCTAGCTCAAACTGCGAGGCTAAGGCCTCTCCCACTGCAGATCCAGCAGCTTGCTTATTTTTCTTCTTCTGCGGACAATTCGTGGCATAGTGTCTGTGCTGGTGACAGTGAAAGCTTCACCTTGGACATGTCCTGCTTCTTTCCTTTCACATCGGAATGAGAAGATTTCTTGTTCTTCCCCTTCTTTGCTTTGGTAACCAAAGCACAATTTTCTTCATCAGATGCCTTTGATGAAGATTCGTCCCTGGTATTCTACCTGATCTCCTCTTGCACAAGATCCAACCAAAGTCTCTCCCATCCTGGAAATTTCTCCCGACCATTGACAGAGTCCTGATAGGAATGCCAACTCTTCGGAAGACCAAGGAGAGCCAAGCTCACCAAGTCCTCATCATTGAAAGTCACCCCCACACTTCCCAGCTCATCCCGGCATTGGGTGAACTTCATGAGATACTTGGGCATACTGTCGCCTTTCTCACACTTTATGTTTCTGAGTTTATCCTTGAGTGCCAACTTCCTCTGGTTTCTCTTGCTTTGGAATATATCTGTCAACACTTTCCACATCAAGTATGGAGAAGCCTTTCCATGAAGGTTGGACACAATGTGATCCCTCATGCCCTCCAACAGAATCCTTCGACACTTTGTTGTCTTCTTTTGCCAATCCCCGACTTGAGCAGCATCAGTAGGTTTTGGGACATCTGCTTCTATGAACTCCTTCAACCCCTTATCATCTAACACCGCCTCCATCCTGTCCTTTCATGAAATATAGTTCAAGCTGCCCTCAAGGGCATACTCCAATTGCAATCCATTGAAAGACATTTCAACTTTGACACCAAGAAAACACTGCTGCAAATTCGAATTCCACCAGCTCAAAACTCAACCGCTTCTGATATAAAATTCATGAGAACAAAGTATTTCTTGTACAGAGATTGACTGTATGGGCATTCACCAGATATCTCACCTTCCAAAAGAAGGATGAATCCAGAGGCAACCTGGCCCGATTACAGACTTTGCTTGAAGAAATAAAATGTAAAGACTTTCTGAATAATAGATCCGATGATCAATTCTCGCTTTGATATCCTGTAGAAATATCTTCTAAAAATCAACGAGCTTTGATACCATGTAGAAAATTCGTGAATAATATGACACTTATTCACAGAGATTATCTTGATTATACACTATTTGCAGAATCATGCATAATACATAACCTCCTCTACATTGATCATCAATTTAGCAGTATTCAGAAACATACACATGCACACATAGAAGCATCAATCACACATATCAACACAGTATATCACTGGGGAAAGCATCTCGCTAAAAACCCCAAACTATCTGTATATTATATTGATTGAGAACATGTAACAGAACACAGTACAATACTCCTCGCAAGTACTCAGTACTATCTCCACCTGTTACACACAAACTAGCTCAGATCTGAATCAATCACTGGCTCAAATCACCTGCGCTGCTTGCCTGCCTCCACTGCGCAATCCTGCATAGAGAATACAACGAGAATGAACCTCCAAACTCATATTTCCCTTGTGTGACACTACACAATCCTCATTTGCATTACTCAATCCATGCATGCGCAAATCACATGCACAACTATAGTCACAACTGACAGCTGTCTTGCTCTTTCACTCATCTCTAACACCTATCTCCACTGAACTATCCATGCATTGATTTAACTGATGTATTCTCCAGTTGCTTTATGAGTTAATAATTAGTGAATTAATTAATAACTAATTCACATCACTCAACATTAGTCTATTTTTCAGTTAGACTAACTACAACTAGTTCAACTAAGTCAAATTGAACACAACTCCATCAACTCCTGATCCAACTCCACAGAACTCAATCACTGAAGTCCTAACTGAAGTCCTCGTTGCAATAGCTCAAGTTACCCATAAGAACCACGTATTTCCTTCTGGCAGTTGCATGTGCCACATCTGTAGCTCGAACTGAAGTGCTCCAAGAGAATAAGATAATGTTTATAGTCTAAATATTATTAAAAGCTAATAATATTCGACTGTTCTATTTTTAGCTTAGCAGTCTAAAAATAGACTCCGCCCATATGTCTAAAAATAGAGGTCCATCTATTTTTACCAACCTGACCAATCATCCACAAATAGCATCCTGCAACTCATAGACCATGATCCATATGTCTAAAAATAGACATAGTCTAAAAATAGACTTTGCGCCAAAAATAGCCAGCGGGCCCACTTAGTGAAGGCGACTTATTTCCACTAAGCTCCATCATCTTGTTGCAATATCAACATGCAAGTTCTTCGCCGGTTGTTCATTCTCGGTCGTTAGGTACATAAAAATATTTGAGCTTGTTTTTTCCTTCATAGACAAAGCTAGCTTCCACAAGGGCAGTTGGATGTTGCGTGATCATTCAGAAAGTGATTCCTCTGCACCTATACAATATTATTCTACAACTTTTCAAATGATAGATTGTACACATCCATGACTAGATCATCATCAAGGAGAACAACTTCTCCTTGCTCACTCAAGGCTTATTTTGACAAGGGGAGGTGGTGTGGACTGAGAGATGACTTGTGATGCTCTCGACATTAGGTGAGAATATTCATTATGTGGCTCCTTCTCCGACTCCATGTTTGTCACTTCAATCAGATTCTCAATCTGCTGAGAAATATCCTGATACTACATCTATCCACCCTCTTCCTTAGTTGTTGGTTGTTCTGGCTCATCAACCAGTATGGGCATTGTTTTCTCTGTCATCGCGCCTTTACTTTGTTCCTCTTCCTGCTTCTACTTCTCTTCTCTTTCTCTCCTCCTCATCTCTTCTTCTTCCTTCAACTTCTTCTGCACCTTCTGCAACTTCTGGTATGCTTCCTGCAACCTCTTCTTTTTTATCTTCCTTCGCTTTGCTCTCTTTATCTGCTTCTCCCTCTTTGCTTCTGCTGCCAAAGTTGATTTCTCCATGATAGGATCTACCTTCATATTACATCTTTTCTTTTCCTCTGGGTTCTAAAAAATATTCCTCTTTCTCTTGTTCGACACTGGATTTTTGCCTACTGTTGTCATTGTTGTTGCTTCATGGGTTGTTGTTGTCTACAAAGCAGCTTTCCAAGTTCCTGTTAAGGGGGCATATGCATTGATTCTGGAGGCATTGTAACAATACCTCCAAGGGTATTCCTCCAGCTAATGACACATCTCGTGGATCCATGGAAAGTACACTCTCATATAGTGGCCCTTACAAATATCATGGGGATCATACAGATTAAAGTCTCTAGTGCCAAAATCAAATTTCACTATCTCCTTAGCTTTGACATCTACGTATTTCAAGCTCTTAATATCATATAATCTGATCCACAAAGGAAGAGTGGGACATGGTGATTTCTTCTTCCTATGCACTCCTGCTGATAACCATGTAGTGAGGTGATATGAAACCTCTTGCATGATCAGCTTGTCAATGGAAAACCTTGGTAGAACATGTAGAGACTTCTCTTCGATAAACTTTTTGATGAAGGTGCCACCTGGTGAGGCATACAAATCTGCAATGCTTACTACTACCTGCATTGCTTCTTGGGAAATTCAAGGTGGATCCTTAGCAAATATAAGACTGTACAACAAGATGATAAAATGGTCATTTATTCTTAACATCACTTCATGATAGTTGCAGCTGGAAAGCAACTTGCAATAGATGTTGACGACTGTCTCATTTGGTGTTCATGTCCATCTCATGCCTAGGAATTGTTGTTGGGCACATATTGCATCAAGTACGTATGCATACATGTAAAATCTCACTTGTTCATTCTTGGGAGAATTTCGAGTGTTAGCCACATGGATCTTCAACTAATGAACCAACAAATCTGACCAATTGAATGGCTTCCCATCATTCACCAATTAGTCTAGTCAGACCACCCACCATTAAGGAAAGGTTTATGTTTTCTCTTGACCATATATTCTACAGGAAAAGATGATTAAGAACTAGTAAGCCTTCCTAGGGTACTTTCTCTTGTAAACATGAGTGGGTGGTTGTCTAAAATTTGACGGCTCCTTCACCTAGCACTTGACGATGTCTCTACTATTCACATAGCTATGGGTCACATAGAAAAGTGAGTCCATGCACTTCATCGGCTTAGGCAAGTGATACATCTGTTGAAAGTTCTCTGCCCTGAAGGTGGCAAGCTCTATCCCGCTAACACTGCTCAATGTCATCATTTGTTCATATGTGTGTGAGACAATCCATCTTATGATGCCTGCACATGGGAAGGAGGGGTACCTGCATGCAACCTTGTACAAGCCTGACCATTGGATGATAATATTAAACTATCAGTCCTGTAAGTCCTCCTTGAAGTTCTCTGCAAAAGTATCTTTGATTTTTTGGCATGTCAATGTTTTACCCTTCTCAATGAATGGTAGAGTATCTTCATTAACTAGTAGATCAACTAATATCTTCTTAACTACTTGCACAGTATTTCTCTTGACAGTTTCCTTTGATGCAACTTCTTGGATGCCATATTAACTCTAATTGCTAGAGAGGTGCTCAAAAACTGCTCTACCTGTGGGACAGAGAAGACACCGAAAAAGCAATGAGGATCACACCGAAGTTTCTTTGATCTCCTTGAGAATGCTAGAGCTCCATGATTGAGTGTGAAAATGAGCTCTGACAATGTCGATAAAATAGATTTGGTCAAATTAGGGTTTATGATGTGCATGCCTAAAATCAAGGAAAAAGCAACACTTGGAGGCAGTTTCTGAAGATAGTGCATGTGCCTCCTTTGGGTTACTAAAAAAAGATCCCTATTTTTAGGGATTCTTTTTTCTTTTTTTCATTTTTTGGGAAAATCTTCCGTGCATTGCCCGGAAAGATTGCACATTTCTTGGAAGGACCAGGCAACTCTCTAGTTCATGCATTGAGCATTTTATGAGGAAAGTAGGTTCTACGCAATTTATGTGCTAAGTGGCTCTGGGCTGCCTCTCATGTCTGTGTAATTTCCTAGTTCAAGGTTGGCTGCCATTCAGTACTGCACATTTCCTGAGCTCAAGGCCCACTAGTAGTCAAGATTGCATAATTCCCGAGAGCAAGGCTAGTTGCCCTCAAGAATTGCGCAACTATTTAAGGCAAGCCCGGAACTGTTAAGGGACCAAGTCAAGAGATCAGATTGTGAATTATAAAATTAACTAAGTGAGAAAACATAAGCCAAGATGAAAAGAATAAAGCTTAGATGAAGCACAAGTACCTCGATCAGTGCAAGATGAGCTATTGTGGTTTAGAAGGGAGGCTCCAAAATCGAAGCATATGCAAAATTTTGGAGAGTGGTTGTAGCTGCTACAACATTGGCAACACATTCATAGAACTCCAACTCTCTGTATGGACCTTGTCTCATGCAAAGCGAGTCTAACTCTTCAAAAGGTATTGTTCAATACTTTGATCATCATAGCTTCCTCACATAGCTTGATTTAAATATGTAGTCCCTACCATTCTCTTTATCAACAACACACATACCAAGGCAAATCAAACTAAGTTGTTTCAATTGGGGATAAGGGGTATATATATGCACAAGTAAAATAGATTGTCAGAGTTTTAGTTTCATCCATGGTGTTTCTCTGTTACCAAAAATCCTGGACAATACCCTAGTGGAGTTACTTCAGGAACGCAAGCATTGCTCAGCTACCAAAGAGCCTAGACATTACCCTCGTGGAGTTACTTGCTTCACCTCTCTGTGTAGGAAGCCTTTCTCTTCTTTCTCCCTTTATTTTACTTTTTTCATTTTTTAAAGAACCGTGCATAGGCACTTATTTATTTCATGAGGCGGAAGAGGGGTCCCTACTTATTGAGAGCAGAAGAGTTTGTACCTTCAGAGGATGATATTTATATATACCTCTGACATACTTTTTAATGTTCTCCCCCTCTCCTTACTCTACTTCACTGAGTTGACAAGTGTTAACCGAAAATAGAAAACCAATTAGAGTAGGCAGTACTAGTTAAGAGTTTAATCATCACGATTTCACCGTGAATCTCTTTGAAAGAACGTATTTTCCATCAGGGTATCATCAACTAGAAGAAATGCAAGACTCACAAAAAGAGAGGGAATAGGCATATAACCAAGTGTTGATAGTTGTACAAGTTCCTCAAGGATTTCACCATGCTTGTCTAAAAATGCAAACATAGTTTCATGCGGAAAATAGCCTACAGGTGCAAATGAAAACAAACAAAGGAAAGAAGACAAAGTAATCAAATTAAACAAGATAAAAAACTAATCCTACTCCTAGCCTAAACAGAACATAGGCCAACTCACTTGAAGTGATACTTCCAATACAACCATTGATGCACTGGTTGGCCCATGTAGGCGAGAGCATGGTTGACAAGAAAGATATGCAAGTAAACGAATAGACAATAAATATAAAACAATGTAAACTAATTTATTTGAAGCTTGAATGCATCCACAGAAAAGAAAAAAATGAAAATCACATGAAAGGCAATTTGCAGATGTATCATGGTGTCTTATCATATTGCGCGTGGAAGGCAAGCATGTATGCAGCTTCGAACTTGAAGTATGTGCAAACATAAAAAAAAAAAAATAAGAAAAATTTTGTTTCGCAATAGTGTTTGATACATACGACTCCTCCAATGCATGAGAAATAGGATCGTGTGATTCTGGTGGAGGATGAAAAAATTGTGAAGTAGATTGATTTTCAATGTGAACAACATAGTGATGAGGAGCCTGGAAAGATTCAACAAATTTTTGATGTGAAGTGGAAATGACCGCAAGGCTACAAGGATCTAACATAACCATTAGCTCGATCTGAAGTGCCTTGATAGCTTGATGATTTTCGAATTTGTCAGAAGATGGATCATCAAAGACTAGTGGCTTAGAAAGATCAACAATGGACAAATCAAAATCGTGAATGGATGAATGGATGAACAGATCACGATAGCCACTATCTGAAAGTTCAAGATGATGGATGGCGACATCCTTATGATATGACAAATCATAATAAGGGTATGATGAAAAATGAGAAATTTCATCCTTTATGTTTTCGGAAAGGTAAGATCAGATATTGGGAAGATTCGGGATGAAAGATTTGTCCTCTCCGCAATCAAATGAAAAATTGGCATTCCAAATGTTCTGCAAATGATTGAAAGTGGAAGCATCAGGAAATTAATTTTCACAATATGGAACAAAAATGGAAGAATCGTGGAATATGTTAGGATAAAGCAGACGAGGTGCAGACAGAAGGAGGTCATCCTTCAGCACAGATGTTTTTTCAGATTCCCACAAATACCAATCAAAATTCATATTGCAGGTTGGTTGTTCAACACCAACTCCATCCAGAACTTGATCCTCGTGAACATCACATGTGATATTTGAGATGGATGAACACAACACACCAAAATCCAAAGGATCAAAGGGACCGAAGGACGAAGGATGAGGAGATAAGACCACATGACAACCATCGGAGTTACAGTCCAAATCTTCATAGAAATCCTAAGCAGGTGGGATAGGAGGAGATGGTGATAGATGAAATAGTAGATTCTCAACTTCTCCCACCTTAACTTGCGAAGCTAGATCTATTTTATGGAAAGGGGACAAAGGGTCACTTGGGACAACAACCTTGTCTACCTCATATTTAGAAGCTCTAATACCGAGGTATGCTAGGAGTGGTTTGAAAGATTCTAACTCTTGCGGATTCTCAGAAACATGAACAAGATAATGAAATATTTGATCCAAAAATTCCCAGTCAACTTCATCTTTAGGAAGTTCATAAGAGTAGTGAAGAAAATAGTCATGAAAATCTTGAAGAATTTTAAGGTTTTTTATTAAGGGCTTTACGGTCATAAAGAACGAAAGCACAACATAATTCCCTAAACAATTGATCGAAAGAGTGTATAATGGATGTGGGAAATGTGTAACACCATTTCTTTGCATGCCCTTCGAATGTGAAAGTGAACAAGCCATAAGAAATATCATTAGATGATACATCATGCTTCTCACAAAACCTAGGAAAATAAACTGCATGCCTAAACAAGGTTGTTCCATCCTCTCCATTGAAATTATATATGGACAAGTCATCTATAATGCTCATCGGTACATCAAAATCAACAACGTGAGTAAAACATGTCGGGATTATGATTTGGACAAAAGTCATGGAATATGTGCATAAATTCAAAATAGACATCAAGGGCTAAGCTTGTCATTTGGCCCTCCTTCTAGCGCTAGAAATGTTGACGGTGTTGGACCCACCAACATTTAGGGGATCTCCCCAATATGAATTCCCCACTATACTTCAAACTGTTTGGAGTAGGAGTCCTAGCAGTGGGTAGTAGTGTAATGCCTTGACTACGGTAGCACGCAAAGGAAAGTATGATAACTTTGGTGAGAGCAAGTGTGTGACCATGAGGAGAGTCAAGTGTGATGCATGAAGGTTCTAACATGGAGGGGAAAAGGAATTGTGCCCCTTAGAAGCCTATAATAGTAGGCAGCTTGAAAGGAACACACGAGCATAATGACATCACAAGATAAAATGCAAAATAGTCCACAAATTAAAGTGATGAATTAAACCAACAACACACATTCAATAAGTTTTGTACAATTTCATACAAAGTAGTTCATAAGAAAATGCGTAAATTAAACAAAATACATTTCCAATGCAACCAGAATAGTCCAACTACATTAACAACATATGCATGAAAGCATGTTCACTCTGATATTATTATTATAAGTGAAAGTTCCCTACATACATACACCATTTACAACCACTAGCCCTAATAATGGAACATTACAATCAAGAACATCTGCTTCTCCATAGAAGTATACTCGCTCTATGCTATGGAGAGCCAAGGCTCTTCACAATACTCCCAAGCATTTTCTAAGCCTAAGCTTAGCCAAAAGTTGGGCTCCCAAAAGCACGTTTTATGAGTTATGAGGTTCTTTTTAGAACAAAGGGTGGTGTGACCCTTGACATTCCCCTTTGTGACTCTTTGACTCTCTTCATGACTCTTTAACTTCTTTACAAGCAACTCATTACATAACATGATGACCTTTCACATTCCACTAATGACACTTGGAGTTTCACTTACAACATATTTACAAATAATATTACATTTTCCACATGTACCCATGTAAGACAAAATAGTCTAGAGACAAGCTAATAATACAAAACACTATGATTCCGAAGTTTGGGGAAATACCAACTCGGAACCTCCACTTGGTGCTTCTTGGTTACATATTGATGCCAAGCTTGATATTGTATGATAGTGTCCCAAAATTGTTTGATGGTGTCTTTCTAAAAGCAAACTCTTGCCTCCATGGTATCTAGTTATATGGTCTTGGAACCTATATCCAACTTGATCTGAAGCATGTATAGCATGGTGTTGACCGTGATAGGAGCACCAAAGTATTTCTGCATGTTGCGTGCGTTCAGCTCCAAGTCTTCCTTGGTGGCCTCTCATCTTTGTTGCTCCATATACTCATAGCCGGACTTGGTTCTTGGGTTTAGCATTGGTGAGGGAATCGATTGATGGGATCCTGTGCATTCTCACCATTACATCCAAACTATTATGCAATCATGCACATGAGGCCTACATGCTATTGATTAATTGGGGGAGTTGCTCGTAGTTCTAGATCAACATTTAGACCTTTTCTTTCTCAAGCTATGTCTGTGGCTTCATATTATTTTCTAAGCCAAGCGAGGCCTCTTTGTACCACATCTTCCACTCTTGTACATGGGCGATGACAACATGTATGTTCTTGAGGGTTTAAACAAATTCTTTGCTCTGTTGTTGTAGGCCATGCACACAGACAACTCTTTATGCACAGTGACAAATATGTCATATATCTTATATATGGTACTCTCAAGTGTTGATACTTCACCAAGTATCATTGTCTTCATCTCCCCCAATGCTAAAACTGCATCCTATGTTGATGCTTGGATATTCTCTACCTATTTCTTGGAAGCCTGCAATTTCTTCACCAGTTGTTCATTCTCAGTCACCGTGTACTTAACATTTGAGCTTTTTTCTACTGTATAGGCCAAGATAGCTTTGACAAGGGCGGTTGGATGCTACCTAGTGTATGAAACTATCTCCCTTTCCTTGATGAATGTAGTTGATGCATGATCATATAGAAAGTGCTTCCTTTGTGCTTGTACAATATTACTTTGCAACTTGTCAAATGATAGATTCTACACATCCATGATTGGATCATCATCAAGGAGAACAAATTCTCCTTTTTCTCTCAGGGTTGGTTCTGACACTGGAGGTGGTAGGGACTGAGAGATGACTTGTGGTTCTCTCCGCATCAGGTCAACATCTTGATTCTGTGGCTCCTTCTCCAACTCCATGCTTTTCACTTGGATCAGTTTCTCAATATGCTGAGAAAGCTCCCGATCCTGCATCTATTCACCCTCTTCCTCACTTGCTGGTTGTTCTGACTCATCAACCTATATGGGCATTTTTTTCTCTATCATCATGCCTTTCCTTTATTCCTCTTCCTAATTATGTTTATCTTCTCTTTCTCTTCTCCTTATCTCTTGTTCTTCCTTCAAATTCTTCTATGTCTCCTATAGCTTCAGTTCTGCTTTTTGCAACCTCTACTTTTCTCTCTTTCTTCGCTCTGCTCTTTTTATCCGGTGCTCCCTCTTTTCTTCCATTTCCAAAGATGCTTTATCCATGATAGGATTTTTCCTCATCTTGTAGTTTTTCTCTTCCTCTCGGTTCTCATCAATCTCCCTCTTTCCATTGTCCCGCACTAGATTACTGCCTATTACTACTGTTGTTGTTGCTTCCTCAGTTGCTGCTGTCTACAGAGACTCTTTCTAAGTTCCTGCTAAGATGACTAGATCAGTGAGTCTAGAGGCATTGTAATAGTACCTCCAAGGTTCCTCCTCTATAGCCAATGACTTGTTCCGTGGATCCATGGAAAGTACACTCTCACACAGTGTTCCTTGCAAATACCATGGAGATCATACAAATTAAAGTCTCTGGTGCCAAACTCTAATTTCACTATCTCATTAGCTTTAGCATCTACATCTTTAAAGCTCTTAATATTTTATAATCTGATCTACAAAGAAAGAGTTGTCCATGAAGCTTTCTTCTTGCTATTTAGTCCTATTGATAACCCTGTAGTGATGTGATATGAAAGCTCTTGCATGATCAACTTGTCAGTGGAAAACCTTGGTAGAACATGCAGAGGCTTCTCTCTGCTAAACACTTGATGAAGGTGCCACCTGGTGAGGCATACCAATCTACAATGTTTACTATTGCCTCCATTGCTTCTTAGGACATGCAAGGTAGATCCTACTCAAAGATAAGCTTGTACAATCGGATAATAAAATGATTAGTTAACCTTGCCATCACTCCTTGATAGTTGTAGTTGGAAAGAAACTTGCAATAGATGTTGACGATAATATCTTTTGGTGTCCATGTCCAACTCATGCTAGGGAACTATTGTTGGGCACAAATTTCATCCAGTAAGTATGCAAACATGTAAAATCTCTCTTGCACATTCTTGGGCGGATTTCGAGTACTAGCCACATGGATCTTAAACTAATGAGCCAACAAATCTAACCAATTGAATGGATTCCCATCATTCACCAACTGGTCCAGTAAGACTACCCACCCTTCAGGAAAGGTTTTTGTTTTCTCTTGACCATATATTTTGTAGGAAAATATGATCAAGGACTGGTAATATTTCCTGAGGGACTTTGTCTTATAAACATGAGTGGGTGTTTGTCTAAACTTTGGTGGCTCCTTCACCAAATGCTTAACAATGTCTCTAGCATTCACATAGCTATGGGTGGCATATAAAAGCAAGTCCATGCAATTCACCATCTCGGGCAAGTGATACATCTGTTGAAATTTATCTTCCCTGAAGGTGGCAAGCTCTATCCCAATGGCATTGCTCAATGTCATCATATGTTCATCTGTGTGTGAGACAATCCAACTGAAAATGTCCACACAAGGGAAGGCAAGGTACATGCATGCAACCTTGTACAACACTAACAGCTGGATGCTAAGTTAAACCCGTCGGTCCTTTAAGTCTTCCTTGAAGTTCTCTGAAAAGGTATATTTGATTTGTTGGTATGTCAATGTTATACCCTTCTCAACGAACAACTGAGTATCTGCATAAACTGGTAGATCAACTGATATCTTCTCAACTGCTTCCACAATATTTCTCTCGATGGTTTCCTTTGATGCATCTCTCTTGGATGCCATGTTAACTGTAACTACTAGAGTGGTGCTCAAAAACTACTATACCTGTGGGACAAAGAAGACTCTAGAAAAGTGACGAGGATCATACCAAAGGTTCCTTGATCTCCTCAAGAATGCTAGAGTTTCAAGATCGAGTGTGTAAATGAGATCTAGAAGCATTGATTAAAAAGATTTGGTCAAATTAGGGTTTATGAAGCGCATGCCTAAAATCAAGGAAAAAGTGACACTTGGCGGTAGTTTCTAAAACTAACAGAAGTGCCTCCTTTGGGTTACTAGAACTAGATCCATATTTTTTAGGGATGTGTTTTTCCCTTTTTTCTTTTTCAATAAAAGTTGCCATGCATTCCCTGAAAATATTGCACAATTCAGGGAAGGAATGGGCAACTCTTTGGGTCATGCAATAAGCAGTTTCTGAGCACAAAGGGTTCTGCACAATTTATGGGCTGAGTGGCTCTAGGATGCCTTTCATGTCTACACAATTTCCTAGATCAAGGTTGGGTTCCATTAATTACTTTACATTTCTTAAGCTCAAGGCCCATTGGTAGTTAGGACTGTGCAATTCCCAAGAGTAAGGCCAATTTCCCTTAAAAATTGCGCAGTTCACTAAGGCAAGCCTGAAATTGTCAAGGGAAAAATTCAAGAGATCATCTTGTGGGTTAGAAAATTAACTAAGTGAGAAAAACAATCCAAGATGAAAATAATAAGGCTCAGTGGAAGCACAAGTACTTGGGTCAATTCAAGATGATTTGTTGTTGTTTAAAAGGGAGGCTCAAAAATCGAAGCATAGGAAACATTTTGGAGGGTGGTTGTAGTCACTACAATAGAGACATGTATCCAGTGTACCAATAAGGTGACCTTCTTTGCCTGCACTGTGAAGTGGGTGCTCCCACATACTCTATAGCATCACTCAATAATCTCTTAGCTTTCCTCGTTCTTTTCCTACCTTCTTTGGATGCGTCTTTTTGATTGGCTTTCTCTACTCTTTGATCCTCAATTTTTCACTGCTCCACAACTTCTTTAGGTTCCTCCTTTGGAGCTAAATTCTCCTCACCCGATGGAATTTGAAGCTCCTTATGAAGAGAGCACTACATTTCTTTATCCTCATCAAACTTCACATCCCTTCATACAACTATCATTCTCAGTGATGACATGTATACACGGTAGTTGTGAGGAGAATATTTGTACCCCAAAAATACCCCCAACTATGTTTTTGGCTCAAGCTTCTTCCTTGATTCTTTAGAGACATGGCCGTAAACAAAGGCTCCAAAATTCCTGAAGTGTGACATATCCATATTTCTCCCTGAGAAAGCCTCCTCTAGTGTGATCATGCCAAGAATTTGATGGCGACTCTGGTTCTATAAATAGACTGTTGTGTTGCATTCCTATGCCAACAAATGTAGTGGTAGGCCTTAGTCATGCAACATATCCCTCGCAACTCCCATAATGCTACAATTATTTCTCTCAGCCATACCATTCTGTTGTGGGTTGTGGGTTGTGGGGTTTTATCAACTCTTGTTGAATGCCCTGTTTTTCACATTTTTTTTTAAATTCATTTGACATGTACTCACCTCCATTATTTTTCCTAAGAGCCTTCACCTTCTTGTCAATTTCTCTCTCAATTAGTGCCTTGAATTCAATGAACTTGGAGAATGTTTGATCTTTCTTCTGCATGAAGAAGATCTAGCACTTCCGTGAGAAATCATCTACAAAGATAACAAAATATTTTTGCTTGGTAGTGGACGCTGTCGAGAAAGGTCCACGGACATCAAATTTGATCCTTTCAAGGACTACATTTTCTTTGTTGTCCCAATCATGGAAAGTGGATTTTGTGTACTTCCCAAAAGTACATCCTTTGTACACATCTTGCTGCTCAAGTGCTCCTTTGGGGAGGCCTATGGCTATTTGTTGTAAAATCTTCAGGGAACCATGATGCGAATGGCCAATTCATCTATGCCATAGTTCACAGATATCATGACTTTGCACCTTCTCCACCTTAGTGATTAATGCAACATAATATTCCACATATATCTTATACAGCTTCTTCACACAAACCCCCATATTCTTCACCTGTCTTGTGGCTATGTGTCTTAGGAATGCCTTTCCTTTGTTGAAGATCACGTCGTAACCATGGTCTTCCAAAACTGCAATGAATACGAGATTTTTCTTTAGGACTGTAACAAACATGACATCCTTGAGCCTGGGGGGGAACCGGAATCCCTCTAAAAGGTGATTGTACCAATCTTGGTCATGTTGTACCTTCCATGGTCCCTCATATTGATGTGCATCTTCAAGTCTTTCTCCTTCAAGTCACTGAAAAATATCTATTCCTCATCATGTGGAATGAGGCACCACTATCCAAGTGCCACACACTCCTCATCACTGTGTTGGTCGTGCATGAATTGAGAGTAAATTCAAGCTCGAACTATGAAGCCAAGGTTTCTTCTGCTCCTCCCCCTTTGGTCTTCTTACTTGTCTTCTTGTGTGGAAACTTCGTGGCACAGTGCCCAAATTCATGACAATTGAAGCACTTAATTTTGGACAAGTATTTCTTCTTTCCCCCTTGATTGGATTCTGATTTGGATCGAGATTTCTTCCCTTTCCTTTTCGTTTCCTTTCCATCCAACGCAATTTTTTCCACATCCTTGCCATTGGATGAAGTCCCATCTCTAGTATTTCACCTATTTCCTCCTGTACCAAATCATACCATAAGTGTTCCCAATTTGGTAGTTTCTCCCTCCTGTCCACCAAATCTTGGTAGTTTTGCTAGCTCTTGGGAAGGCCTAGAGGGGTTAGGCTTACCAAATCATCCTTTTCTACAGTAGCATCAACTCCGCCAAGTTCATCACGACATTGTGTGAACTTGCTTAGATACTGAGGTATGGATTCATTCTTCTGTATCTTGATATTTTGAAGTTTATCCTTAAGTGTCAACTTCTTATGGTCACTATTGTTATCGAATAATTCTGTCAGTTCTTTCCACATTATGAACGGAGTATCTTTTCCATGGATATTTGAGACAATGTGACCTCGTACTCCCTCTAAGATAATTATTCTCGCCTTTTCCACATATTTCTTCCATTAAGCCAAATCCTGGACATCTGCTGAAGGTGGTTACGAAATGTCTGTCTTGACATATTCCAACAATCCATTGTCTTCCAATACTGCTTCCATGCAATCCTTCCATGTGATGAAATTAGAGTCGCCTTCCAAGGCATACTCTAGCCTCAACTCGTTGAAGTTCATCTTCCCAAATCTGAAGATATCCTACAACACTGAACTACAAATTTGATTCTACTGAGAACCTACTTCGAAATGTATACTCCAGTGTGAATCCTTCTCTGATACCATGTAGAAATTATGTGGAGATTTGAAAATTCTCATGAAATTTACTAAATCATAAGACTCAAACCTACTCTACTGCTTCGCGGAATTCAATTCACAATCTAGAACACAAATCATAGACATGCAAAAGGAAACGTCACATATACATAGATATTTATCTAGGGGAAAGAAACTACTCAAAACCCCTTCCTATCTATATTACATTAACCAAGGAATAGAGATGAATACATATGCTTGCTCAAGCTTGAGCACAACCTACCAGTGTATATTCTGTCCCTCTTCTTGACTAACTAACTCTAGCCAACACTTAACCAATTTCCAATCCCTCTAAGCTATTATTTCCTTATGTGTGTTCCTTGAAGATTTAGGGCCCTATTAAGTAGGAAATTTTTCAAATTGAAATGCACAATTCCTTTAGGTTGATATCTGATTACATGCACCACCTTTACACATTGGAATAATCTACAATTGATAGTACATTGCCTTGGAATCTCCATATGAACTGGGTAACTTGAATTCTCTACATGCAACATTTATTTTGGGATGATTGATTAGTTATATGGATGATCTTGAGTGTGACTGAAGTCATATTGCACAACTTGATCTTCCACTAGTTCCTCCAATAGTTATAACTAGTTTAACTGACAATAAATCAATTTAACTGAACAAGATTGCTACAAATTAGCAACCACTCATGCTTATCTAAACTAAAGGCCTCCAACTTGAATTAACTGAGTTAATTTAGTGAAAAAATCCATGTCACCTCAGATAACTACCTCCAATATTTATGCTAAAATGGAAGTTTGAATTTTCTCTAGTTTGGCCAAGGCAAAGCCAAACTAAGATTTTTTTTGTTGCATTTTTTCAACAAAGGGTTCTCTCTGCTAAAAATCTCTAGGTGTCATGGTTTTTAGGAAATATGTCTTCCCTCTTTCTTTAGATGAACGGATAAGGAATCCTAACATAAGGGTGTCGATTTCTTCAACCATCTAGAGAAAATTTGTTGAATCCTTTAATGTAATAGGTGAGGGCCTTTCTTGGTAGGTCAGGAATGGGAATAAATTCAGAGTAGGCATCAACCCCTAGGTAGGTTATCCTAAAAACTTCAGACTTCATCCAAAAAAAATCACTAATCATAACACTGAGTATTTTTTGAAACTTCTAGAGAAATTGGAAGCCCATGTTTATGAGAGGAATGCTATTCTATTTATCCCTATACCACAACTTATGGGAGCCAATGGGGGTCCCAGGTTGAAGGGAGGTGTAGTCTAGACATGTAGTGGTAAATGAACTAGTATGCCATGGATGATTAGAAAGTTAGATCCTAATATTCTTGAATTTGAAACAATTCAATAGATATAGTATTACTTTGAAAACCTCAACCGTATGGTAGATTAAATGCTACTCTAGTTGGCCCCAATAATACAAGAATCCAATGCATTGAGAAGAATAAGGTTTCTAAAGAACAAGGATCATTAGGGTGCCCATTATTAAGATAACATGATAGAATATCATACCCATGGAGGGGATCTAACCATGTTAATTCCCTTGGCTTAAGCGAGCTATAAATGATTTGTTGGCTTAATGGTTCCCCTAAGGCATATTAGCGCTTCAATGTGACAATAATTGATTCCTTGGTTGACATTTCTAAATATGTGAGGAGTGGTATATCTCCAAGCATGCTTCCATTTTAAGGTAAGTATGCTAAGATAAGAATTATAGGTGATTGTTATGGATTAATTGGATGACCTAACATTCCAACACAAGTTTGACATTATTAGTGACTATGGAGTGGAAAACCCATAAATCATGAGTTAATCTAGCCACTATTGGTTATCCATGCTTGCATTTCTCAAAGTTTGGACAAAGGAGCTCCTCAAGCCATTCCACCCAAGGTTTATCTATAATACATTGCATTAATAATAATAATAATAAATGAAATAATATTAATATATAAATCAATAATAAAAATTAAATGAATAAACTTAACTTTGGGGCGAAATTCTGTAAAAAAAGGGAGTATGTAATACCCCACATTTATTATTATAATAATAATATACAAAATGTAACAACCCATAATTAAAATGTACAATACATCAATCATCCTATCAACACAAATATTCATCTGATTAGCATAGAATTTTCAAAATAAAACATTAGTAGAGAAGATATACATGCATAAGAAAGAACAAAAATAGATCTTACTAGCGATTTTGGGGTTGTAACTCTGGATGTCGCTAACCACAAAAAGCGTTGGGGATGACTCTACAACCAACTTTAGACAAGATGCAACCAATATTTCTTATAGTTGCCACCCCTGAGCCCTCAATTAGTGTACACTACAAGAAAAAAGGACATTGGTGAGGGGCAAAAAATGTCACCATAAGCTCATTGGTGACGGTCAAAAGAGCATTCATCACCAAAAATTGAACATCACCAAAGGTGGCATAACCAAAAGTATAGGTGTTTTAGTGACATACAAATTCCATCACCAATAATGATTTATAATGATGGATAACGATTGTCACCATTTCATATGAGAAATGGTGATGGACCATAGCCTCTGTCACCAAACACGGAACTTCGCCAAAAGTATAGGTGTTGTAGTGACATTCAAAATTTGTCACCAATAATGATTTATAGTGACCGATAGCGACCTTCACCGTTGCATATGAGAAATGGTGACGGACCATAGCCTCGGTCCCCAAAAAATGAACATCACCAAAGGTGGCGTCGCCAAAAGTATAGGTGTTATGGTGACATTCAAGGTCCATCACGAATATTGATTATAATGACGAATAGCAACCGTAACCATTTCATATGAACAATAATGATTTATTGTGATGGATCTTTAATGGCTATCACTATTGGTGCATATATATGGTGACGTTCATTGACCGTCACCAAAAGTCACATTGCTAGAAGTATAGGTGTTGTGGTGACATTCAATGTCCATCACGAATAATGACTATAATGACGGACAACGACCGTCACCATTTCATATCAACAACAATGATTTATGGTTACGTACCTTTGAGGGTTGTCACTATTGATGCGTATATATGGTGTTGTTCGTTGACCGTCACCATTTCATATTTTTGGTGAGGGTCGAAAAATGTCACCAAAGCTCATTGGTGATGGTCAAAAGTGCCTCCGTCACCAAAAATTGATCATCGCCATTCCATATGGATGTCAGGGCATGATGGAATTGAACCACCAACCTCCTGCTTGTAAAGCAGGTGCTCTTCCATTGAGTTAGCACCCTTTAAAGAATTATATTTTTTAAAAGTAGACCTTGAAACTTCATAAATTGTAAATTCTACAACTTTCAATAAATTAAAGTCTCAGCAATATTTTACTAAACAAGCAAAGCAACATCAAATATGT
The DNA here is from genome assembly GCA_000404065.3 of Pinus taeda. Taxonomy (NCBI): domain Eukaryota; kingdom Viridiplantae; phylum Streptophyta; class Pinopsida; order Pinales; family Pinaceae; genus Pinus; species Pinus taeda. The sequence continues at coordinate 145,664 of APFE030702821.1, read as the reverse complement.
AGGTCCCTACGTAATGGTTATTGAAGTTATGAAAATTGGGTGGAGGGAAAAATAGTTATATATAAGAGAATCAATATGTTCAGTTGAATACTCAATTAGAAGTGAAACTTTGAAGACATTTATAACCTATAAATGACCTATAACTATCAAATGCACCAAATATTGCAAAGGAAATGTCATAAGTGGATATCATATGGAAGAAGAGGAGGTAGGGACTTGGAACCCTTGTACATCTTGGCATGCCTTAGAACTTAGCACATCTTAGCTTGTTTGACATGTCTTCGTACTATCTAGCACATCTTATCATTCCCTAGCATTCCCTAACACACCTTGGTAGTCATGACCTCACAACTAGCGTTGCATTTTTCCATGACTTGGGAACCTTACATTGACTAGAACACCTTGGCACTCCCTAGTTGTCATGCCCTCTATTATCCTCCATAATGTCCCAGGCTGATGAAGAGATCGACAGAGGTAACCAAAGACCAAGCTTTTAGTTTGGTAGCTAGCCCTACCAAACCAGAGAGGGCTCTCTCTATGAAATCACAGTTAAGAGATGACTGGAATGTAAAGGATTTTAGGTTAGATAGCTAGGGTCTAGTGGGTTTTTGGAAAATTTAGGGACTTGGAACTCTATCCACTGATGTCTTCTCTAGCAAGGACTTTGTCAAGGAGGCAAGGACTTGGAACTCTATCTAGGATAAAGCACCTAACATGCATGATAGAAGCTCCCTAGAATAGAGTACCTCCTACCTAGAAGAGTGTCCCCTGCTCAAAATATAGAACCCTTCTCTACTATGCACTTTTCTTAAAGATAAATCTGTGCATAAAATAGTACTAAGAAAAACACCTAAATTAAGAAAAGTGAGCATCTAATTCAAACTATAAAAGTATAATAAATATGGATCTTATGAAGTTTGGGAAACATTATACAAGCATGCTTTCATACAACAACAATAAGATGCCTAAAATTAATGTGATTCTTTCATCGTTGCTATACCCTCACAGCAAAACTGGAATCTATAGCATGTACCCCAAGGCTGTATACATTTGCTAAAGGTGTAGATTGAAAGGATCTGTTGAGATGAAGTACTATTTAAGGAGAAACACCTTCAAAACAGTAGATAAATTCTATTGTGAATTCAACCCATTTGCACACAGACCAAGGCTACTACTGGGTACACTTCTCCACTGAATGGAAACTACAATGTATTGTAGTGTTGTTGAAGGAAAAACACCTTTAGTGCAACATGGATAAAACTCTAATAGATAATGTCACTGTGGCCTCGGTTGTCGATGATCTCATCAATATAGGTAATAACTTCAATAATTGAAAAACCAAAAGGTGAGATGCATAGATAATTTGAAATGACAGATTTGGGAATACTTTATTGTTGTTTAGGAGTGTTAGTATAGCAAATGCAAGGTAACATGTTGCGTATTTATGTCACAAGCCAAGGATGCGAAGAAATAAATAAAAGATTAAATAGCATGGTATAATTCGATTGCAGGTTATTTTGAAACAGGAATGGAATTCTCCTTGTGCAAGTTCTAATCTAGTGGGTATAACTTTAAATAAGAAACTGATAGTTACAGGGTTGAAATTGTCTCACAATTCGTGAAAAGTCCCAAATTTGTTCACTAGAAAGAAGTAGAGCGAGTCATCAGGTTTATGGAAGGGAACACCCTATTCGCAAGAAGATAACTTGAAATTAGTCAGGCATATTATTTCTCGTCTTCTTGTACATGTGTGCTTTGAAAAGATAACCACATCCAAAGACTCATTAACGACTTTGGTAAAGTTTATAAATGTGAAGGACTTCTGAGAAAACCCATCGCTTAATGAAAATTGAGCGAGGAATATGTCGAAGGATTCAATCTTGCACTCAGTCATAAAAAGGAAGTTGGGGTATCCAACATCTTGCCAACAAACTGACTCGAAGCATAATGTGAAAGGCAGGTTAATTGCGAAATCTCTTTCCCACTTTGTAGTATTGTTCCCTCTTGAATTCCAACTGGTATCTGGTTGCTTAGATCCACAAAACTCGTGGCAGGTAAACTCTATATGATACAATTGTGACGTGCAAGCTTGACACACACTCTAGTTTCCCTCTAAAAGAGGGCAAGTCAAAATATTATGACAATCTTAACTATAATTTGATCATACAATATTGAGGTATTGCAAGGAATAAACAATATAATATCAATGCACTAATGAAGAACTCAAAATAAATGAGTTTCTTATTTCTACAATAGCGCCTCTTGGGATCGGATAAAGCACCTAACTTGCATGGCAAAAGCTTCCTAGAATAGAGTACCTCCTACCTAGAAGTGTGTCCCCTACTCAAACTATAGAACCCTTCTCTACTGTGCACTTTTCTTAAATTTAAATCTGTGCATAAAACAAAACTAGAAAAACACCTAAATTAAGAAAAGTGAGCATCTAATTCAAACTATAAAAGCATAATAAATATGGTTGTATACAATATTGAGGTATTGCATGGAATAAACAATATATTATCAATGCACTAATGAAGAACTCAAAATAAATGAATTTCTTATTGCTACAATAGCGGCTTTTGGGATTCTTGGATAAAGCACCTAACCTGCATTGCAAAAGATTCCTAGAATAGAGTACCTCCTACCTAGAAGTGTGTCCCCTGCTCAAAATATAGAACCCTTCTCTACCGTGCACTTTTCATAAAGATAAATTTGTGCATAAAACAGAACTAAGAAAAACACCTAAATTAAGAGAAGTGAGCATCTAAGTCAAACTATAAAAGCATACTAAATATGCCTAAAATCGATGCTCTTATTTCATCATTGCTACAACCTCATAGGAAAACTATAGTTTACAACATGTATCCCAAAGCTGCATGCATTTACTAAAGGTGCAGATCGAAAGTATCTACTAAGATGAAGTATTGTTGAAGGAGAAACACCTTCAAAACAACAAATAGAGTCTAGTGTGCATTCAACCCATCTGCACACAGGCCAAGGTTGCTACTGGGTACACTTCTCCCCTAAATGGAAACTATAGTGTATTGCTTCTCTATTGAAGGATAAACACCTTCAGAGAAACACTGATAAAATTATAACATATATTGTCACTGTGGTATCGATTGTAGAAGTTATCATTAATATAGGTAATAACTTTGATAATTGAAAAACCAAAAGGTGAGCTACATAGATAGTTTGAAATGATATATTTTGGCATACTTTATTATTTTTTAGGAGTGTTAGTATAGAAAATGCAAGGTAGTATGTTGCCTCTTTATGTCACAGACCAAGGATGCAAATAAATACAAAAAATATTTAATAGCATGGTACAAATCAATTGTAGGTTCTTTCGAAACAAGAATGGAGTTCTCCTTGTGCATATTCTAATCTATTAGGTATAGATTTAAATGAGAAATCTATAGTTATGGGGTTGGAATTTTCTCACGATTCATGGCAAGTCCCAAAGTTGTTCACTAGAAAGAAGTAGAGCGAGTCGTCAAGTTTATGAATGGGAACACCCTATTCACAGGTAGATAACTTCAAATTAGTCGGGCATATTATTTCTCCTCTTCTTGTACATGTTTGCTTTGAAAAGCTAACCACCTCTGAAGACTCAAGAACAACTCTAATAAATTTTATAGGTGCGCAACACTTCTGAGAAAACCCATCACTTAATGACAATTGAGCGAGGAATATGTCGAAGTATTCAATCTTGCACTTAGTCATAAAAAGGAAGTTTGGGTATCCAACATCTTGCCAACAAACCGACTCCAACCATAATGTGAAATCTAGGTTAACTATGAAACCTCTTTCCCACTTTTTAGTATTGTTGCCTCGTGAATTCCAATGGGTATCTTGCTACTTAGATCCAAAAAACTTGTCCCAAGTAAACTTTGCATGATACAATTGTGATGTGCAAGCTTGAAACACACTCTATTTTCCCTTTAAAAGAGGGTAAGTCAAAATATTATGACAGGCTTAACTGTAATTTGATCATACACTATTGAGGTATTGTATGGAATAAACAATATACTATCAATGCACTAATGAAGAACTCGAAATAAACGAATTTCTTGTTGCTACAATAGCGCTACTCTTGGGATTCTCCAAGGAGCCACTAATTTATACACATTTGGAATCTTTACTTGGTCTGCAGAAATACTAAGCAATGGTAGTGATCACTCTTTGCCCTCCCATGGAAGGCCTATACAGAGTCAACAACAAATTGATTTAAAAGTGAGGTACATGCCTGAAAAATAGGAGTTCGACTCTTCAACTCTAATTTAGTGGTAAGGAAATATTTAACTGTAAATGCTTGATCTTCTACAGTGTAAATTTCTAGATAAATGGTTAGCGTAAATATGTCCATTGTCCATATATCCTAAAAAATCATGTATGTCTAGACTTTGGTTGTGTGTAAGAGAGGAGAGATCAAATAAATAATCCATTATCAAAAGAAAATGTTAAAGCACAACATTCTATGCAGATTTTTTTTTTTAATTTTATTACATACCTTAGAAAATTTGAAAGGACATAACTGAAGCTTCCCTCTCCTTCCACACTTCATTAAATATGCCCCTTTTCCAATGTAGATGTGGCCTGCAGAATCACAATCAACAAATAGAATATGAAAAGTAAGTTTAATGAATTAAAGTAGCTTTGTTATACCTCAAGTAAATGGACTATGAAAAATTGGATTCATTCTCTACAAAAGATGATATAGCAAGATCTAATTACATTTTTAACTGAAACAAAGGTAAATTGGATTCATGCTCTACAATAGATGATATAATGAGATCTAATGACATTTTCAACTCAAACAAAGGTAAGTTGAGTAAGGTAAATTTTCATCCAAAGTGTTTAGGTTACTAGCAAGTGGTATCACAACATATCTCAACATTGCAAGGCATAAATCATATTATTCAATAAGGTTGAGACTTGTGATACAAAAATCTTCCCAAGTTATGCAAGCAAGGAACCTGCTGATTTTTAGTTCTAAATCTATCCAACCATAACAAAATTTTGCCATTTTCAACACCCTCTAGTCAAAGTTATTCCTGGCCTCATTCAACTCAATTAAGAATATGTCAATATTGCTAAGATTATTCTTCTTTGCAACCTAATAAATCATTTATGTTAAGTGATTATTCATTAAAAATTATTTAGTCCATCCAGTGCATCTACCTAATTTTCTAATCAATTTCCGGGAAGTCTCTCTCATAAATTTTTAGCAGAAAATAGAAGACTCTTTTAGTACATTTTTAGCAGAAAATAGAAGACTCTTTTAGTACCTAGTGATATGAAACTCTAATATGGGAAAAGTATTTTGGGTTGTTTCCCTAAAAATATTTACAAAATTTTCAATCCCAAAGCCATTTCAAAGAGAATTTTAGTCAGGGAGAAATTTAGTATTATTTTTGGAAAATTTGAATGCAACTAAAAGAAATTCTTCCCGTTTGCTCAAAATATTCCAGCATCAAATATGAGTGAATTCACAGAACTTAAGATTTGGAAATAATTAAATTTCACTTCGCTTTTCCAGGATCATATATGAGTGAATTAACAAAACCTGAGATTTGGATTCTGGAAACACTTAAATTTCACCTGATTTATTAGGATTGGAAGTTCCATGAGATACAAACATATAGCATTAAGGATCTACTTTTCTTGTTTAAGGACAATGTTCAATTTATAAATAGTGATACAAGAATCCTTGTATACATGCCTGACACAGTTCTTTGGTCACAACTAATGAAACTGAACTCCATCAATACATAACAAATAAGGTAGAATGTTAGAGAGCATCTACTTTTCAACATATACTATGAAAAAAGTAAACATCTGTACAATCATATAAAGTTGTCACCACACCAAAGAAGGAATTAAAACCCAAAATAAAAATAGGAACAGGCTTGGATTGTTATGGTTACTCTAACAAAATGTTAAATAGAATCAATATGTTAATATGGAAATAGTGTAGTTGATTATGATTTATTGAGACCAATGGGTTAGCCAAGCCGAATGTCATTAATGTTACTAGGTATTTGGCTAGTTCTGTGCTGGCAGGTGCCCTATTTGAATCCTTGGGTGAGATGCACTAGTCAATGCCAATGGATTTACCAGGGATGCCATCCATGAATGTGGGGAAACATCCATTGGGATTCCCCATAGAGTTTTTCTTGGAAAGAATAAAAATAGGATTTCCTAAAGAGAAATTTTGAGATACATACAATGTACACCAGTAAAATCAACTCTATAGAGACAAACCATAAAAGAAGGAAAAATACATATGCTTTTACCTATGTTCCCTCATTTTCCCTCTCGCCCTATGAAAATTGAAATATGCTACTCTTAAACTTAAAAGAAAGGATGAAAAAAATAGTGAATTTTGAACCAGTCCTCCTTGTGTGGGGTGGAAATGCAGCGAGGTTATAAATGAAACATACATGGGTGCTATTAATGGATTGAAGAGGTAAAACCTTAACTGACAACTCTCTTCAATCTCATTTTCCCTCCCGCCCTGTGAAAAGTGAAAATATGCTACTCGTAAACTTTAAAGAAAGGATGAAAAAATAGTGAATTTTGAACCAGAGATTTGAGGTGTGTGTACTCCTCCCTGTGTGGAAGAAGACTAAAAGTGGGTTGCAAATGCAACGAGGTTAGAAATGAAACATACTTGGGGGCCATTAATGGATTGAAGATCCAATGGTGGGGGATTTGAGGTGTGTGTACTCCTCCTTGTGTGGAAGAAGACTAAAAGAGGGGTGGAAATGCAACGAGGTTAGAAATGAAACATACCTGGGAACCATTAATGGATTGAAGATCCAATGGTGGGGTTCGATATTAGTCTGCTAATGGTAAAACCTTAATTCACAACACTCTTCAATCTCGTTTTCCCTCCCACCATGTGAAAAGTGAAAATATGCTACTCTTAAACTTAAAAAAAAGGATGAAAAAAATAGTGAATTTTGAACCAGTCCTCCTTGTGGGGAAGAAAACTAAAAGTGGGGTGGAAACGTAGCGAGGTTAGAAATGAAACATACATGGGCGCCATTAATGGATTGAAGATCCAATGGTGGGGTTCGATATTAGTTTTCTACTGTTAAAACCTTAATTCACAACTCTCGTCAATCTTGTTTTCCCTCCCGCCCTGTCAAAAGTGAAAATAGTAGTGAATTTTGAACCAAAGATCTGAGGTGTGTGTACTCCTCCCTGTGTGGAAGAAGACTAAAAGTGGGGTGTAAATGCAGCGAGATTAGAAATGAAACATACGTGGGGCCATTAATGGATTGAAGATCTAATGGTGGGGTTCGATATCAATGTGCTACTGGTAAAACCTTAATTCACAACTCTCTTCAATCTCGTTTTCCCTCCCGCCCTGTGAAAATTGAAAATATGCTACTAGTTTTCCCTCCCTCTGCCTTATGAAAAGTGAAAATTTAATTCACAACTCTCTTCAATCTTGTTTTCCCTCCCGCCCTGTGAAAAGTGAAAATATCTACTAGTTTTCCCTCCGCCCTATGAAAAGTGAAAATATACTACTTGTCTTAGAAAGTAAATGAAGATTGGAATTACGAGGGCTTTGTTACATCAAAATTAAGGATGAATTTTTTCAAAAATGTTAAAATTTCCCTCCCTAAAAAACAAT
>APFE030702821.1:18068-126131 GCA_000404065.3 Pinus taeda | reverse complement strand
AGATTATGCCAGGGAGTGTCAGTGAATTCTAGGTGTCCCATGGACAAAGTGTGTTAGGAGAATTTCATATTAGGACTTGTAGGAGGAAAGAATACGATTGTGATAAGAGGATGGAAAAAGTAGTTTGAGACAAAGGGAGACTTTGGTCTAGGCACAACACTAGTTTTTCAATGACTTGGTTGGGTTCCCAAGTCACAAAAAAATAAGGTTATCTATGAGGGCATGAAAACTAGGGAGTGCCAAGGTGTGCAGGGAATTTCAGGAAGTGCCAACACATGTTATAAAGTTCCAAGGAATGTTAGGCATGTCAAGACATGCCAAGTGCTAAGGCATGCCAATGTGTGCTAGGTTCTAGGATGTGGCGCCAAAACATTCTAGGGATTGCCAAGGAAACACAAGGGAGGACTCATTTCAATTACATGTAAATGAATGAATGTGCGTGTTTGATATGGAGTGTTAACAAGGTATAGGTGTGCTAAGGAGGGAGTGACAACATATGATAAGCAGTGCCAATAGATGATAGAGTGCTAGGAAATCCTACTAAGATGTGACAACTGCCATGGTGTGCCAATGTGTGCCAAGGAGTGTTAGGGAGTGTTAGGGAAACACAAGGGAGCACTAGGTCATAATGCATGGAAATGAAGGAATAAAAGTGTGTGGCATGGAGTGTTAGTGAGTTCCAAGTGTGTTAAGGAGGAGTTACAAGGCATGCTTGGCAATTCTAAGGAATGTTAGAGTTCTAGGGAGACATGCGGCCAAGATGTGCCAATGCATGTAAGGAAGTGTTAGCTAGGAGTGCCAGGGAAACACAAGGGAGAACTATGCCAAAATGAATGGAAATGAACAAATAAGAGTTTGTGATTAGAAGTTTTAGTGAGTTCTAGGTGTGCTAAGGACAAATTGACAAGGTATGCTAGGCAGTGTTAAGGCATGCTAGAGGCTAGGGCGACATGCCAAGATGTCATAGGTGCTAGGGTGTAACAACACGTGTCAAGGAGTGATAAGGAGTGCTAGGGAAACACAAGGGAGAACTAGGTAAAAATGCATGGAAGTGAATGAATAAGAGTTTGTGACCAAGAGTGTCAGCGATGTCTAGGTGTGCTAAGGAGAGAGTGACAAGGTATATTATGTAGTTCCAAGGAATGTTAGAGTGTTAAGGAGGTAGCCCAAGATGTGTCAGGTGCTAGGGTGAGCTAGGGAGTGTTAGGGGGTGTCAAGGAAACATAAGGAAGCACTAGTTAAAAATGTATGGAAATTAACGAATAAGAGTGTGTGAGAGGGAGTTTTAATGAGTTCTAGGTGCGTTAAGGAGGGAGCGACAAGGTTATATTCTAGGCAATGCCAAGGTATGCTAAACTACCAAGGCATGTCAGGAAGTGCCACGGTGTGCTAGGGAGTGTCAAAGATTTCCAAGGAATGTAGGGGATGTTAATGCATGCCACATAGTGCCAAGGCATTCTAAGACATGTTAGGTGCTATGGCATGTCAAGATGTAAATTGTGTTGCTTAATGAGCCTTGTCTTGGTAAGTTGGCAAGTGGGATGAGTGAGATTGTACATGAGTACCCTAAGATGAGTTACAAGTAGTTCTTAGGTGAACAAGGCATATGTTGAATTTCCATGACACATGAGAATCTAGGTTTGGACTTAGAATTTTTTATGCGAACACACTCAAGTGCCACAACACATCTACTATGCAGAACAAAATCTGCCATGAAAGAAAAAGTAATGGATTGAATGCACATAGTTTAGGGTTTGCACATCTTCATACGTTAAAGCTTATTATTGTGATATACAATAGCCATTTATATGTCTAGTGTAAGGCTCCTCTTGAAATTTCTATCCAACAACAACATCTCTATGGTAAAAGGTGTACTGTCAGAGGTTTGTCCATCAAAAATAGCAACCAAAAGGGACCTTATTGCGCACACATATGAAGAATTAAGAATATTGTGATCTACGAGTATTGATGTGGAGGTATGGGAAAAAATTACACAGGCAACGAACCTTTTTGTTCAACCAATCAAGGTCTCAAAAGGAAAATGTGTGATTATATATACATGTGTGATAGTATTTGGAGAAATGCCAACCTAACCCACAAATTTGTTGACATTTTGCTGGAGCTGACCTATAGTTGTTCCTAAATTTAATAAACATGTAAAATAGGACTGACTTTTCAATACAAAATATAAATTGATAGGAATATGGCAAAATTGTGAAAGTGTAAAAATTGGTATGGTTTAAAGGGACCGATCCCTTTGAAAAGTCTTAAATGTGGTAATGAAGGTTTAGCCTCGTTCCAGAACCCCATTGGGCATCCATATTAGGAATTGGTGTAGGATGCAACACTTCAGAATAATTTTTGTAGCAATGATGTCAACTTGTATAGAGACATGGGGTTGGAGTTGGCCTGTCAAAGCTCATTGGTCTACTTTGGAACTTCTCTAGGGTGATGCCTTAGATGATTTCGAGTATGAGGGCATGATTTGATATTTAGTTTGCATTGAAGAAGCTTTGGAGGTTAGATACTGCAGAGAAACCCCTTGTTCTGAATAGGGAAGCACATGCCACTGAAGAAAGTAACAACAAGTACACAGATTTGAAACTCAAATCACATCACTATTTATTACTCTTTGAAACAAGAAATAACTAAAAACTTCAAACACTACTATTCACTTTTCCTTTAGTCTAGAAGGTATAATGAATCTAGAAACATGTACAACAATGTATCAAATTTCTTAACTCCTAATTCTAATGCACCTTCCTTGCATGGATATATAAGAAAATTAAAGTTTGCCACTAGTGAATATGATATGAGCTATGCAAACATGATTCCTTAGCTAAGGTTAAGAATTAATAACTAGGGAAGTGCTCCTTTTAATTGTGCATGCAAAAACTAAATAAATCAAAGCGTTTCGCTACTCCAGGTGCTAGAAATGAATCCATTGCCTAAGGTAAGTGCTTTTCCCATAACAATATATTAAGGACTTAGAAACTTTGTTGCTTCCTTCAAGAGAGGTGTATGCCAAACAGAACTAAGCTATCATGCACTATCGTCCAAATTCATTCACCTTTAACAGAAATCTTGTGCCCAGAAAAAGACAAGAGACCAATATCCAACAGAATTGGCTAACCAGCCAGAGACCCTTGTGGTCAAAAAACGAGATAATAAGGGAATGTCAACTAGGGTGGAATATTTCACGACCGAAATTGACAAGAGATAGAAGGGGTCAAAAACTATCAGACCTAATGCTCAAGGACAAATGAATTAATCCACACTTGGTGATCCAAAATGAATTCAATCCTTCTTTATTTACAGATTTTGCAGAGGGATTTCATATTCTTAAGTGATTGAGTAAACCTTACTCCAAACCCCAAATTTGGGTTTTTTAAGCCCAGTTTCCCCAAAAATTGCCCAACAATGGGTATTTTGGGGTTTTTTCCCCTTTATGGAGGACTATAGTCTACGAGGATGGATAGGATATTATGTCCCATTCGTCCTCAATTTGTAGAGGACGTTACATGGCACCTAATAAAAGAAACAGTGCTTTAGTTTAGGAGTAATAACTAGATTCTTATTTCTTTCCACATAGGACATACATCTTGCAAAAATGATCATGGGGTAAAAATACTACAAAATGCCTAAATCTTACTAGCATTGTCATAGTCCAAGAATAAAAACCCTTTCAAGTGAAACAAGGTCAGTACCACATACTACAAGCACATGACAAATTCAAAAACAATATACTTATTCAATGAAAGAATGACAAATGATATTAGAGCACTTTAAATTTAATAGCTCTTGAGTTGCAGTGTCAATCAAAATTTCTCAGGTTGGATCATAATTAAGTACTCAATGTTGTTTTCGGTCCAATTTGGGGAAAAGGAGGAGCTCTTGGTGACAATGGGATGATCAAGCTTTTCAGAAGGGATCTCTGCTATACTTTTCAACATACAAGCCATTCATTATAGTGAAGGAGATATAGAGAAGCCTTTAATAAGGACCTTTCCAAGATCAATTTGGAGGAAAATCCATTTTCAAAGCTTAAACATAGTTCTAGATTCAAACAAGAGTAGTCATTTTTCAAAAAAATTATTAATTCCCAAGAAATTGGAGCCAAGCTGACATGTTGACCATTTATTCTTCTACTGGACAAGGAAGCATTTATGAAAAGTCCTTGGCCCTTTGATCCAGTATTTGATGTAAATCTCTTGATTAGAAATGTAATAAGAGATGTCGTTTATATTAAGGAAAAGGGAAAAATAGAGGGCCAGTTAATAATTATCTCTAAAAAACTCTCAATAGAATCCTAACATATTTGAAATGGAAAAGGATAACTCCATCGTTATTTTTTGCTTTAGAAACTTTGCTAATTTCCATGATTTAAGCATGTATTCATGCCTTGAAAGAAGCTCACAAATGCTTTTGATATTGGTTGAAGCAAAGAAAATGTGCAAAGTTACACTCACATAGAGGTATGGAAAAAAAGTATGTGGAGCTTGTTGTCCTAGACTCCAAACAAAGAATGGACAAAAAGTGAAAAAACCAAGTCAAAAGGTATGTGTAGCTTTTGTCATGCAGAGATAGGTGTTAACTCCACACTCTACAACGAAGGCTTTACGGTGCAAGTGACACAAAGGTTTGCATGTAGAAATTTGGATTAAAAGGAGTGGAGCTTGATGCTACATGTCCACTATTACCCCACTTTCTATATGAGTTACAGGAGATAAAAATAATGAGATACGAGAGATGCAGAGTAGATACTATTGTTATTGAAATTTAATAAAAAATATTATTATGTCTTCCTCGACATAAAAGAAACATCTTCCATAAAATATTTTCTCCATGAACCTGATTTAAAATGAATCTCTTCCGTTGACGCGCCCAGCCGCAAATAGAAACAATGCTAATGGGCCAATTTCAGTTTAGAAAATTCACAATTAGTTTCAATTGTAAGATCTCCTATTTTCAGTTCAGATTTCAGTTACAAGTAGTGAAACGGGACTCGCCGATCAATCGTGATTAATCACAAGTTGGAATTTGCAAGTCTAACTCACGTTAACCAAGTTTAACTCATGGTCAATGCAAGTTTGACTTGAGACTTTCCGATTAAAGAATATTCCTGCGATTGATTCCAATTTATTCAATTTTCAGCCTTGACAGGACGAGCACGAGTTTTTCAAGTTTAGGTATGATGCATTGTTAAAAACTAAACGTCAGTCGTTCCAAAATTTATTTCTCATTTCTCAGGCCCAAAACTCATACATCGAGACCTTTAGTAATCAATCACTACTCACTATTACACCATCCAGACTCAATATCGGGGAACCGCCAAGGTGAGCCTAAGTCCAGACTCCATATTGGGCAGTCACCAATGTGTGCTCTATCCATACTCCATATCGACCCTCGGGCAATTGTGCATCACCTTCAGCGTGGGTTACCTTTAGGCTTAGCCACTTTTCTATTCAAAAATTGAGGTACATTGGCACTTGGCTTAAATAATAGGTATATTACTATATTTAAGTTTCAATGTCATTTTCAAAGGCAAGTTTCAAGTTTCACTATTCAGCAATCAAATGTTCGGCATATTCCTTTGGTTATGACTTTTCAACCCTATAAATGGGGCTTAAATAGATTTTAAAAATGCACTAAGAAATGGTTTCATACCAACCATCGACCAAGTCATCAAGCATTCCTTCCTTGGTCGATGTCTTGCCGACTTCCAGGCTTTAACCATGCATTCACAACTTTGGGTATTTTTGTTCTTCCAGAATTTGTTATTGATGTATTGGTTCAGTTATCTTATGCTAAACGAACTTGCAAATTCAATATTTCAATGCAATATATATTGATAATATTTCGTTTAGGTAGCATTTCCTCATATATACCTAATTGTGTTTCAAGGTCATAATGATATATTAGGTCAAAATGTGCTTGTGTTGCTGGACAGACTCCTCTTTGATCCTTAACAAAATCTCATATCCTTTAAAACCAACCCTCTTTTTTGCGAAGTTATATATGGCATTTTTAATTTTAATTTTTTATTGTATTTTACAGGAGCCAAATTAAATAAAAGGCACAACTCCAAATATAAACAGAAGCCACAATTTAAACACAAGTCCAAAACAACAACAATGTCGAGGGAGAAGGACTTTGCTTGGGCTTATTGTGACAAGATTCTTGGAGACCCTAAGCTCCTTTGTAAATTTTGCAAAGCAAAATGTAGTGGAGGCATTTATAGATTCAAGTACCACCTTGCACAAATACTCAGCCATGATATATGTCTCTGCAAAAATGTTGACGAAAATGTCAAATACAAAGCAACCTTGGCCATTGATATGTTGAGTCAGCATAATGCAAAGAAAGAAAAGCAAAAAAAAGAAATAGGAACTCCTAAAGTTGAAATTTTTTCTTCCACTACCCCGTTGTCATCTCCCTTTATTGGATCCTCAATGCAGTTCCCAAGTTTCCCACACATACCTCCAAGTCCAAGTCAAACTCAAGGCCAAATGAATCCTCTTGCATTCAACATTGGAGGTGGAAACATAAACACCTTTTTTCCTCCCCGCAGTAAAACCCGGTTCCCAACCTACCTTGGATACCACTGGTTGGAAAAAAAATATCCATAGTTAGGCAAGGAAGGCCATTGCTAACTTTTGGTACTATTCTGACATACCTTTCCACTGTGCCGTAGGTCCTTATTGGCAAGCTATGATTGATGTAGTTGTTGTTGCAAGTCCAGGGTTCAAAGCTCTTTCATTAGAGAGCATTAGGACAAATTTTCTATTAGAAAGTCTTGAAGATGCCATGCTTGTGCTATCTGAGTTTTGTTCATCATGGGTAGAAATAGGGTGCGCGATCATGAGTGATGGATGGACAGATAAGAGGAATAGAACTTTAATAAATCTCCTTGTATCTTGTCTAGTAGGTACAATGTTTCTCAAATTAGTGGATGCCTCAGACAAGGTTAAGATTGCACAAATTATTTATGAAATGATGGAGGAAGTCATTTAAGAAGTGGGAGCAGAACATGTTGTACAAATTGTCACCGACAATGCAGCTAATTATATGGTTGCTGGTAGACTTTTTGAGATTAGGCACCCCACTATTTTTTGGACCTATTGTGTTTCCCATTGTATAGATTTAATGCTTGAGGACATTGGTAAGCTTCATTAGATACATGAGGTTGCGGAGAAGGAAAAATCCATAACCAAATACCTATACAACTACATTATTGTCCTAAACACCATGAGAAAATACACTGAAGGCAAAGAAATTGTTCGACCTGCAGTGACTAGATTTGCAACAAATTTCATATCTTTACAATTTGTGGTTGAGTAAAAGATAAATCTGAAGAGGATGTCCTTGGGACCTAGTGGATGGCATCTAAACATCCCAAGACCCTTGAATGCATTGAAGTTGTTGCACTTGTGTTTAATGACGGTTTCTGGAAAGACGCCGAAGAGATTATTGCTGTGATGGAGTCCCTTGTTAGAGTTCTCAGGTACTTCAATTCTTTTAACTTTTTCATGTTCTAAATTTAATTTCAAGCTTCTTTTTATTTTCAATGTTTCATATTAATTTAAATTTGAAAGCTTGAACTTTCAGGATGGTTGATGGTGACAAACCCGCTATGGGTTACATTTATAAGGTGATGGATCTCACAAAGAAGGCCATCAAAAGAAGATATGGGGATGAGGAGGCAAAGTATATGCCTATTTGGGACATTATTGATGCACATTGGGATAGGAAATTGCATTCCCGCTTACATGCTGCTATGTATTTCTTAAACCCATAGTATTTTTATGATAAGAGCAAATTTAATGAGGATGGGGAGGTTCACAGAGGACTTATGACATGCATGGAAGGTGCTTCCCTGATCCAGAATTTCAAAGTCGTGTCTTTTCCCAACTATAGGATTATAGAGCACCACCTAAATTATTTTCCTATACCAGTGTTATACGAGAAAGGTCTAAGGTGTTGCCAGGTACCCTTTAAGGCTTGAAGGCTTTATGAGTTCATTAAATTTGTTTAAACTTTATTTTGTATGTTAAATGTTTTATTAAATTTTGTTGTCTTTTTAAGTTTTTATTATTTAGTATTTAGTACGTATACTCAAGAACCCTTGACACTTGCTAGGTCTTTGGTGGCAAAACTTTTGTAGTGATACACCAGATTTGAAGAGATTTGCCATTCAAATCTTAAACCAAGCATGCAGTGCTTCAGGTTGTGAGTGCAACTGGAGCATGTTTGAGAAAATACATTCTAAGAAGCACAACAGATTGACCCAAAAGCAATTAAATGACCTTGTATTTTTCCATTACAATTCGCAACAAGAAAATGCTAGGTGAGAGCTTGAATTTGAAGGTTTCATAATCTGATTTGGAATTTAAAGTTTAAACTTTAAAGTTCAAAGTCAAACTTAAATTAACATTTCAATGTCTCATGATAATGATAGGTTTGGATCATTCACCAATAGACCTTGAAGAGATAGATTTGCAAACTACAAATGCAGCAGATTGGACCCAATTAGAGGAGGCTCCTCTTTTAAGCCTACATGACTTGAAGAACTTTGTGAGTCAAGCAAGTGAAGGAGTGGGAGGAATCGCTTCTAGTTCTCACTCTTAAGAGTCTTAGACTCTTAGTTACTGATTTTTTCTAATTAGTATGCAGTTGTTTGTAAACTTTTAGAAGAAGTTGCTTCTAGTTCTATGTAGTCACTAGTTAGGAGTCATGACTCAGTACTGATTGAAGTGAAGCAATGAATGAAATCGAGAGAAGTCAAGGAACCAGATGCAATGAGTGCTTAAAATTCTTCTATTTGCATAACACTGAGTGTGAAAGGAGAAGTGGCTGACTAGGCCCAAAATCTAGTCACCGCAATAGGAGAGCTTTGCAATGTCGTGCTTTCATTTTTTGTTGCAAATTATTATTATTATTATTATTATTATGTATTTACATTTATTATTAATATTAATATTGACTAATTATGGCTTGAAAGCATAATTTTTTTTTTGGAGAGGATTTTTTAAATTTAATCCATTATCAATTATTATTAAGTGAATGAATAATTAAACCTTAATAAATAATGTTCTATTCTTAAATGAGAACTTTCACAATTTTAATTTAATTATTGATAACTATTAAATTAATAATAAAAAATTAACCTCAATACAAAAATGAGTAAAATTAGTGTGGTGAAATATTGTTCTTGGCTTATGCTTTTGGAAAAGTTTCTTCCAACGATTTTGTTCAAAAAATATATAGAGAGGTAAGTAACTTCCATATAATGAGCGTACCTTTAATATTATTAAAGGTAGTTAATATTAAAGGTAGTTAAGTTATTCACGCTGATGGAATATTGTTAAAAATAAGTTTAAAATATAAAGCTTGTTCCATCACTGGCCTCGAGAGTCTTAGAAATTATAAATTAACTTTATTCTAATCGAGAAGAATAATTGGCTTCCATTTTGTAAATTTATGAAAAGAGGAGACGGAGGTCGATCGTGCTATTACTTTAAAGCAGTAGTCTATAACGCGACTTTTTGAAAGCTTTTCCGGCGGATTTTTCCGGTCAAAATCCGGCAGCAATTCATTGGAATCCCAAGTTTGATAACTAGTTTCTGCACAATCAATGGCTCCCAGGGGTTTTCCAGGGCGCTGAATCCAAATATGCAGTTAAAAAACCATTTTAACTGCTAAAAATCAAGATTTAACCTCATTTCTTAGGCCGGATTCCGTCACCGGAATCTCCAAAAAGTCGCATTATAGACAACTCCTTACTTTAAATATTCGTAGTCTCCTAACTTTTTCAAAACGTTGTTCCCACTTAGTGATTCTGTAAGGAATTTAATGCGAGTGGGCCTTATTTTGTCTCCCCTTCAGAGAAAGTTGAAGTTATTGTATTTAAAACTTTAAGAAAATGTCTGAATTACAGCATCCATGTGTTAAATATTTAGAAATGGTAATAATTTCACTTTAAAATATTTTAATTTGGGTGTGTTCTAGAAGACCAGTATCATATTGTGTTGCAATGTTGTAAATGTATTTTTCAATGTTATTTTTATAAAAAAAAACAAGTTAATTGAAATATAGTTAAATTAAAGCAGAAAATAATAAAAATTTTAAATTTTAGAATGTTATAATTAGATTAATCTTTTAAATTTCATATGTATATTAAATTATGTAAATTAACATTATTTGTATGACAATATAAAAATAATTATTAATAGTTTATATTTGGTTTGTTATAGTTTGTGGATATGGTTTTATGAAAATCTTATAATTAAACTTGGGTATAAAGATCTTATCATAAATTTCTATTATACCTTGGTTTGTGAATATGAGAAATTTTATATTTATTAGTATCACAAACATCTTATTATTTTGAATATCATTCATTCATTAATAGTGTAAAATCTATCATATATGGTTAAGTTTGCACAAAAACCTAAGTAACTTCTACTCCTTAAAAATATAACATTGCACAAAAACCTAAGTAACTTCTATTCCTTAAAAATATAATGTAAAAATAAAAATATATCTCTCACATACCATTAATAAATCTTTTTAAATTACATATGTGATTTTAAATAATCATTTTAAATTATATATGTAATTTTAAATAATATATTTTATTAGATTATATTAATTATTCACCATTTTTATAAATAAGAATATAAGATGATTATACTCATGAGTAATAATTTTATCACTTTCCCAAAACAAATTGTATCATAAATACCCATCTTACACTTTGATGTGATCTATGTAGTTTTGGTTAATTAATAGAGGTAATTGGCACATTAATAGAGGTAAAGGGCAATAACATGTTCAATTTGATAGCCAATCAAATTGAACATAAATAAATTAAATTATTTTTAAAAAATCATAAATTTCAATGTGTAATGTTATACTATAGAATTTTTTGTAAATTTTTTTAGTCGAACTCAAATTAATATGGGTTTGACTAAAAATCCATAATAATATCCACTAACTTACGACAAAGATAATAATATAAGATATCTAGTAGAATAGATGCAGGGCAATAGATGATACTTGTAAATCTATGAAGAAACGAGAGGGAGGTTAATGGCCCTATTAATTTTAATATTCTACTCTCAAATTTTTTCAAAATGTTGTTCCACTTGGTGATTCTAAAAGAAATCATGCGAGTGAACCTTAATTTGTCTCACCTTTTGAAAAAGTTGGAATTATTGTATTTTCAAGCTCTTGAAATAGTTGGAATTACAACATCATTTTGTTAAATATTTAGAAATTGTAATGACATTTCAAAATATCCTAATTTGGGTGTGTTCAAGGGAAGCCGCATCATATTGTGTTGCAATGCTATAAATGTATTTTCCAATCTTTTCGCAGAGAAGAAAAATATTGGAAGTGTCAATCACTCTTTGGTTTGAAGTTTGATGTAACATGAGGATAAATGAAAGTTTGATTTTCCGCCTCGCTTTGGAGAAATAACACATGAACGTTGGGAAAAAATAAGCATAAATTGATAAGGTTTAAGATTTTCTATACAGCTAGTGGTTGGTACGAGGGAAACTTTTTTTTCAATGGGACAACAACAATGTTTTATTGTAATCTTTTGGAAAAGTTGAGGCAACATAGTTATGACAATTTTAATTATAGAGTTGACAGGTTTATTGAGCTGACAGGCTGAGAGGCTCATTTTACAGTGCAGTGTGATATGTAATGTTGTCCATCCGTCATCAAAGTCTCATTCTACAGTGTGCAGTGGGATACGTAACGTCATCAAAGTCTCATTCTATAGTGCACTGTGATGTGTAACATTGTCCATCCATCATCAAAGTTGAATTTTTGCTCCTATGGACAAAAATAAAAATATTTTTGCTCATATTGAACAAAAAAAAAATCTAAAATCTAAAATAAAAATAAATAACTATACATAACATTTAAATAATATCTACTCATAAAAAATATTTGCACTTGAAGAAATTGGATCCCTCTAGGCTCATATTAGATCTTTATTTAAGATGGATCTATGTTGGTTGCAAGTATGCGCGAGTCTTTTTTTCTCTTCTTAACTTTGAGATAATGCTTACATGGTAGAGTTGGTTTGAGATTCCGTTGAGAAAATATCTCAACTTCTTTATTCATTTTTCTTAATCTACTATGTGCATTCTAATATCTTTGTTAGTATAAGATCCCATTTTGGGCTTTACTCCCTCAAGGGAGGGAAAAATGAGGGGAATGTCGAGGGAAATGGAGAGTGTGTTGTTGTTGTGTTTATTGTGTGAGTGTGATCAATAAATTTAATTTGATAGAATAATTGCTAATCAATGTTTATTTTGTTAAATGTCGAATGTTTAGCTGCACGATTTGAATTGCCAACATACCTAAATGTTTTGAGGAGATGGTAATGGCACGGAATGGCTTATTTTCATCTCTGAGATATAGTTCTTTAAGGGTGGATAGATGTTCTGGATTGGGTAGTTGTACGTGAGAACTTCCCACCGATCCTACATTGTCAACGTGGAGAGAACCTATCAGCATGAAGGAGCAGATCGTTGAAGACGGAGAAAAGAGGTAATTGATCAATTAAGAAAGTGTTGGATGAAGCCACGCAATAGCTCTTACAACTGGTACGATATCGCCATGAAACTATAGCTTCGTCATGTCACAGGAAAGATCTGCAATGAATTTTCCTTCGTGGAGGTCGACATAGGGTTATTTACTCGAAAAAAATGACATTTGTTGTAAATATGACATGGTTATGTATTCATTCTGAGGTGATGTGCTGAGGATTGTTGGCGTTTGGAGCCATAATATCTCAGGGTTGTCAGGTTTGTTTTGATCCAACAGAGCCAACAGACTTTGCGTTTCTGAGATGCGGGTAAATGGGTTCACTGTGGATATGCTGCCCAACCCATAGGATTGACAAATCTACTGGAATATTTTACCATAGTTGCATCCATGCATGAGATTTAACAATTCGCAACAGAAAAATTATAGGGTGGAGCGATTACTTTATTTTAGAGCTATTGATGGTGATATGTGTTAGTGTCAGTCTTTGCAGTCTTCCTCCAGTGATCAAACATGCTCTTACAAAATGATTTTAAGGTGTCAAGGTCAAATTTTGTCATTTCAGTGAGTCTTCAAGCAAAATTTGGTCACTAGGCATTAGGTCTAGGGTTTGCTTTTACTCTTGCCAAAGTTGTCCAAATGTCAGTCCATGTTGCCATTCAGCTGACTGTACCACCATTTAGAGGTTTGTCATCATCATGCCAAGTTCCACTGGGTTGTTTTACACCTTGTTCATGCTTCAGTTGTGCCTAGGTAAAGTTCGTTTCCCTCTCCTAGGGTTTTGAAGGCAATTTCTCTTGGATGGTCAAATCATCGACAAAACTTGTATTCTGATGTTCATACACCTTCCCCTATCCTTAATGTATCTTATTAAACACCTCCCATCACTGAGATTCCCCAAATTCCTCATTTTCGCACAAACCCTAGTTTCTTACTACAACTTAACAATTTTAAAGGCTAGGCCTGTGTTTTGCCCTTTTGGACCCATTCCCCTCACTCAATCTTTGAAATTCCACTTTCCTCTACTTCTTAACATCCCTCCCTACTTCCAAAAATTTTCTCAAGAATTTAGAAGCCCCTTATCCCCTTCATTTCGCTTCATTTCGACAAATCTATGTTCCACACATCGGGGTAGGTTTTACTCAAATGATTCTTCTGAGCAAGGAAAGATGAATTTGGAAAAATGGAGAGAGGTTTTTGTCCACAACAGGCCAAGGAAGAAAACCCTCCTTCACATTTTACACAGGTGTCATGGTTTTAGAGAAATGTTAAAAATACAATTGCCTCGGGAGAATTGATGAACCTCTGAAGTGACCTTGGGAAAATCAAGTTTTCTCCTAGCTTGGTTGGCCAAATCACTTTCATGATGAGTCAAATGATAATTAGACACCAAGCGATTTCCAATGAGCTATCATGAGCTCAATTTGGAGGTGAGGAACACCTTCAAAAATTGACGGCAACAGCACTCTGCCTTGAGGTAGCCTCATTTGGCACATTTTGACCAGTCTTGGGAGATTTGATTTTTGATAATTCAAATGAACTCCAAATTGAAAAATTATAGTTGGGTTGGAAAGTAGACTAAACTACCTTTCCAACAAGCTATCCTGCACTCACTTTTCACACCGTGAAGGCCTCCAAAAGGCTCCTGCAAAAAGGCGCTACGCATAGAGATGGCTCGGTGCATTGGGCTGCCCTCCACAGTGAAAAAAATACATTGGCGCGATGCATAGAGATGGCGCGGCACATTGGCCTAAAAAGCATGAAATTCATTGAAATATTCCTCCAAATTGAAAATTCTTCATTCCACAAGTAGGTAGAGCCTCCATTTGTGTGTTTCATCCAAGTTTGTGCTAGGGTATGGTGGTTGATGGATGGTAATGGTTAAAACTAAAACATCAAACCCTATCTTTTAAAATACCTAAAGGAAACTTGTTGCTAGGATTTCAAATCACTTTTTTGTCACCAAGTTCACTCCCTCATCTCATTTGTCTTTTGATTTCATCATTCCCTAAGTTCCCTTATCCCCCTAAGTTCATTAAATCCCCTACCCCAAATCCCCTTTCCCAAATTTCCTAAAACCCAAATACAAACCCCAAACCCTAGTCCATATACAAAAACACTTAAATCATTCCCTAATTCCCTATCCCAACAATCCCTCAAATCCCTCATTTTTTTCTCCTTCCTATAGTCCCCTATATCGTTGTTTTCCCTTGGTGGCAAAATTCAAGCATATGACAACTCACTTATTTCTCCTTAAGGCAGCTCCAAGACAGTTTATTTACTAGCAGTGATGGCATCTAATTCTTCATATGAGTATGAAGCGGAGACCCACAGTGATTCACCAACAGAAGCACATGCACCCTCATAGAGGTGGCAAAAATATAAAGGAGAACCACCAAGCTGCCCAAAGAAGGAGGGTGGAGTTTACTTCACTAGAGCAAGAGATCAATGCCGATCGAGAGTCTTGGCTCGAGAGAGTCAACATACACTTAGAGAGATTGTTGGAGAAGGCCAACAAGGAGGCAAACTTGTTGAGACTCATGGCTGTTCATTATATGGCTAGGAACAAGGTTTGCAAGACGTGAATAAGGAGTTTAAAGGCAAAATTGAGGAAGGCATCAAAGAGGAAAAAGAGGCGAAAGGGAGCTTAATCGTCTTCAAATATTGGCCTAAGCCTCTTTGGCCCATCATAGCTCTTGATAAAGGAGGTCCAGCCCAAATTTCAAGAAATTTGGAGCAAATTTTGCATTTTGAGAAATTTTTGCACAAAAAAGCAGGGTTTTGCCTTTCTATGCGCCGCGCCACGTGGCGCTCGCTTTTACTAGAGGGCTCCAAATTGCAAAAACTTTACATTTTTGGATTTGGTATGAAAAATCATGACTGCTAGGGCATGGCCAAGAAGTTTGAGCAAGTTTTGAGTCCCCAAGAGGTCAGAAACACTCAAAACATGACCTCACTGCCCCTATTTTGACACACAAGAAGCAGTCTTGGGAGAATGGACTTTTGGAGGGGCAAATGGACACCAAATTGAAACATTCCACTTGGGTTGGAAAGTAGATAGGCAGGGCTTTCCCACAAGCTATCCTGGGCTCAATTTGGACTTCAAGAAGTGCCTCAAATTCAGCTCCAAAATGGAGCGATGCATAGAGGATTTGGCGCGGCGCATAGAGGATTTTTGCCCGATTTTTCACTTTCCAACTCAGAAATTCGGCCAGTTTGACTAGTTTTGCTTCTTGATGTAATTATTGACCTATATTGATGTAATTTAATGACCATGATGTAATATTGGCATACTTTTACTTGTTCTAGAGGATTCATTCACTAAAAGGTGAAAGTTTAATGAATGAATCAGTTTCCTACCTTATAGAGGAAAGTTGTTTTGATTGCCTAGATTTCAGTTCTTGGTTTAGAATTGGTTGAAACAACTCCTAGAATGATGAGCTCGACCCCTAGAGGCAAGAGAATGGGTTGGACTAGTCTATATCATGTAGTGTCTAATTCATTTTCAGGGTTGGACTCTTGAGAAAGCCTTGAGCTTCATTGTACATTCATATTTTCATTTTGGCTAAGGAATTGAGACCAGGGTTTGCAGCACTCTTTGGGATTCATGTGGCAATTTGTCTTGGTACAGTGCTTCTCTTTGTTATTTTGATTTTGTTTATGTATGACATTATCTATTTTATGTCTTCTGAACTAAACAAAGAAGAGTGTAAGTAGAATACATTGAAAATGCAATGCTCTACTTGAAGTTTATTTTAGTTGTTTGATGTTTTCAACTGTTTGGGGAGGATTCATGATTTCCCTTGCGCTCTTCAACACCTCACCTGTATTTTCCCTCCACCTCATTCAATTTTAAGTGCCAAACTTATTGCCTACCTTGCCCCATCGAGATCCTTGTAGGACTGAGCCTCAATCCCCGCACCCGAAAATCTATTTTCTCATCTGAGCCAACAAAACTCCATTTTATCAAATCAATCCTTGCACTTCATACCTAGCCTAAAATTAGCTTTTGTTTCAGTTATCTCAAGCCCCATCGATTATCTTTTGCTGAGATTGACCCGAAGAGAGCCCTCTCCTGTCCTCGTAGGGCTAGCTACGAGGCTGAGCGTGGTTTGATGTGGACCTAGAAGCTTACCTTTTCAGCCTGAGGTAAATCTAGGCTCAAACATAGTGGCAACTCCATTGGGGAAGAAAGTTTATTTTCATTGTTTGGCTTTGTAGACTACAGACGGAGCCTGAAGTTAGCCAGGTAGCCTTCGAAACGCTCTTGCTTTGCATTAGCGAAAGTAGATGAAAGCTGCTTCAGACAATCTCCGGTCTAGTTTATAAACTGAACATCTGATCTAAATGATCACCCCAGTACATGTATCAATTTCATATCTGATGGTTGATGGTGAACAACGATCAGACACAGCAAGGCTGAAATCATTCACCTGGCGATTCCAAATCATTTTCGAGAACAAATCCAAAGACTCCACTGGAGGATGAACCTGACCAGCAGAAACATGAAAGGACAATATGGAGATATCAGGTATTCAAGTTGGAATTTCATCCAAGACATTTTGTTCTTTGTTCAAAATTATTTCTTCTCTTTTCCCGAGAATGTCAAGAAGGCTTTGCAAAGTATGTTGTATTTGAGAAGAGATCCTCGACCTACATTTGATTCCTTCCCTTTGAAGATTGTAAATACCAAAGATTTGCATGCCTTTGAGCTTGATCAAGACCCTTCTTCTAAATCATGTGATGAGCGTCTTCAAATTGATAAGCGTCAAGAGACCAAGATTTCTTCTACAACTTCTGTACATACCCCTATACCTTGTAAAATTCCAGATCAATACAAGCCTCTGATTTTACCTTCTGTACTCCATGATTTCCTTGCAAATTATTATCTCTATTTGCCAAAATTTTACAGTGAATGTAAGAATTTCAACACTGAGCAGCATGTGCAGAATGTTGAGACTTTTCTAGACATTTTTGAGGTTGATGACGAAGATGTTAGTATTAGGCTTTTTGCTCTTTCTTTGCAAGGCAAAGTGAAGAGTTGGTTCAAAACCCTGCCTGATGCGAGCATCTCAGATTTACAGCAGTTCATCAAAGCTTTCCTTGACAGGTGGGTGATTGGACAGAACCTTTTCTTGATTGTAGAAGAGTATAACCAGCTGAAAAGATTGCCAGGAGAGACAGTACAACAATTTTCGGCGAGATTTAATCAAGTTTATTATTCGATGCCAGTTGATATAAGGCCTCCTCCTAGATCTGCTCTCCTGCACTATTCGCGTGCCTTTGATCCAGAAATGGAATTTCAGCTAAGAGAAAGGAATATTGCAACACTTCACGAGATGTAGAATAGTGCAGTAAATGTAGAGGCCCATCTGCTAATCCGAAGGGCAAGATTGAAAGAAGAAGAGATGACAAACGTTGATCTAGAGAAATCTACACCTTCAAAGGAAAAGCTTAACATTTTCGTAAGTGCAGTGGAAGAGATGATGCAAAGAATCACCGCAAGGAATGATTATGATGTTCAAGCCCATCGCTCGCTGATTGAAGAAGAAGAAGTTGTTGATCCAAAACATTTTGTTTCTTATCCCAGTTGTCATAGATCTAATAATGATTGTTTTATAGATCATCTTGGAGAAGCCGTTGATATGACATGCATGCTTGATGATATCTTTTATCCTGATGATTTGCCCCAGTTTGATCAGTATGATGATGATTATGTTCTCCAAACAAAAGCTAATCTTGCAGACAAACAAGCAGCTAGTTTGTGGGAGGAGGAAGTTTACTTTCAGTAGCTTGAGTACAGTGATCAACCAATGCATATCAGCTATGACAGTGATGAGGAAAATGCAGCAAATTTTGAAGTAAGTGAAGGGTCTTTGCCTTTTTGTTTTGCTTCGTTTCAGTTCTTTAGAGACAACATTCATGCAATCAGAAGTCAATCGTCGATAAGTCTTGATCTGGACCATCTTGAGAACAATGAAAACCTTGTTCAAGACTTCTCATATCCAGATTTGCAGCCCCCGAATGCCATTGATTTTAAGGTGTCAAGGTCAAATTTTGTCATTTCAGTGAGTCTTCAAGCAAAATTTGGTCACTAGGCATTAGGTCTAAGGTTTGCTTTTACTCCTGCCAAAGTTGTCCAAATGTCGGTCCATGTTGCCATTCAGCTGAGTGTATCACCATTCAAAGCGTTGTCATCATCATGCCAAGTTCCACTGGGTTATTTTACACCTTGTTCATGCTTCAGTTGTGCCTAGGTAAAGTTTGTTTCCCTCTCCTAGGGTTTTGAAGGAAATTTCTCTTGGATGGTCAAATCATCGACAAAACTTGTATCCTGATGTTCATACACCTTCCCCTATCCTTGAGGTACCTTATTAAACACCTCCCATCAGTGAGATTCCCCAAATTCCTCATTTTCGCACAAGCCCTAGTTTCTTGCTACAACTTGACAATTTTCAAGGCTAGGCCTGTGTTTTTTCCTTTTTGACCCCTTCCCCTCACTCAATCTTTGAAATTCCACTTTCCTCTACTTTTTAACATCCCTCCCTACTTCCAAAAATTTTCTCAAGAATTTAGAAGCCCCTTATCCCCTTCATTTCGCTTCATTTCGACAGATCCTTGTTCCACACATTGGGGTAGGTTTTACTCAAATGATGCTTCTGAGCAAGGAAAGATGAATTTGGAAACACGAAAAAAGGGTTTTGTCCAAAACAGGCCAAGGAAGAAAAACCTCTTTCACTTTTTACACAGGTATCATGTTTTTAGAGAAATGTCAAAAATACAATTGCCTTGGGAGAATTGATGCACCTTTGAAGTGACCTTGGTAAAATCAATTTTTCTCCTTGCTTTGTTGGCCAAATTAATTTCTTGATAATTCAACTGATAACTAGACACCAAGATCTTTCCAATGAGCTAACATGAGCTCAATTTTGAGGTGAGAAACACCTTCAAACGTTGATTGTAACAACACTATGCCTTGAGGCAGCCTCATTTGGCACATTTTGAACAGTCTTGGAAGATTTGATTTTTGACAGGGAAAATGAAATCAATTTTGAAAAAATCTAGCTGGTTTAGAAATTAGACTCAAATACCTTTCCAACGAGCTATCATGCACTCAATTTGGACATCGGTAAGGCCTCCAAAAGGCTCCTGTAAAAAGGAACTATGCATAGAGATGGCGCGGCGCATTGGGCTAAAAAGCCTGAAATTCATTGAAATCTTCCTCCAAATTGCAAATTATTCATTCTACAACTAGGTAGAGCCTCCATTTGTGTGTTTCATCCAAGTTCGTGCTAGGGTATGGTGGTTGATGGATGGTAATGGTTAAAACTAAAACATCAAACCCTATCTTTTAAAATACCTCAAGGAAACGTGTTGCTAGGATTTCAAATCACTTTTTTGTCACCAAGTTCACTCCCTCGTCTCATTTTTCTTTTGATTTCATCATTCCCTAAGTTCCCTTATCACCCTAAGTTCATTAAATCCCCTACCCCAAATCCCCTTTCCCAAATTTCCTAAAACCCAAATACAAACCCCAAACCCTAGTCCATATACAAAAACACCTAAATCATTCCCTAATTCCCTATCCCAACAATCCCTCAAATCCCTCACTGTTTTCTCCCTCCTATAGTCCCCTATATCACTGTTTTCCCTTGGTGGCAAAAGTCAAGCATATCACAACTCACTTATTTCTCCTTAAGGAAGCTCCAAGACAGTTTATTCACTAGCAGATCTGATTCTTCATATGAGTATGAGGAGGAGACCCACAGTGATTCGCCAACAGAAGCACATGCGCCCAGGAGGCCTCATAGAGGTCACAAAAATATAAAGGAGAACCGTCAAGCTGCCCAAAGAAGGAGGGTATAGTTTACTTCACTAGAGCAAGAGATCAATGGCGATCGAGAGTCTTGGCTCAAGAGAGTCAACATACACTTAGAGAGATTGTTGGAGAAGGCCAACAAGGAGACAAACTTGTTGAGACACATGGTTGTTCATTATATGGCGAGGAACAAGGTTTGCAAGGCGCGAATAAGGAGTTTAAAGGCAAAATTGAGGAAGGCATCAAAGAGGCAAAAGAGGCGAAAGGGAGTTTGATCGTCTTCAGATATTCGTCGAAGCCTCTTTGGCCCATCATAGCTCTTGATAAAGGAGGTCCAGCCCAAATTTCAAGAAATTTGGAGCAAATTTTGCATTTTGAGAAATTTTTGCACAAAAAAGCAGGGTTTTGCCTCCCTATGCGCCGCGCCACGTGGCGCTCACTTTTACTAGAGGGCTCCAAATTGCAAAAACTTTACCTTTTTGGATTTGGCATGAAAAATGATGACTTCTGGTGCATGGCCAAGGAGTTTGGGCAAGTTTTGAGTCCCCAAGAGGTCAAAAACACTCAAAAAATGACCTCACTGCCCCTATTTTGACACACAGGAAGCAGCCTTGGGAGAATGGACTTTTGGAGGGGCAAATGGACACCAAATTGAAAAAATACACTTGGGTTGGAAAGTAGACAGGTAGGGATTTCCAACAAGTTATCTTGTGCTCAATTTGGACTTCAGGAAGTGCCTCAAATTCAGCTCCAAAGTGGCGTGACACATAGAGGATTTGGCGCGACGCATAGACGATTTTTGCCCAATTTTTCACTTTCGAGCTTAGAAATTCTGCCAGTCTGACTAGTTTTGCTTCTTGATGTAATTATTGACCTATCTTGATGTAATTTAATGACCATGATGTAATATTGGCATACTTTTACTTGTTCTAGAGGATTCATTCACTAAAAAGTGAAAGTTTAATGAATGAATCAGTTTCCTACCTTATAGAGGAAAGTTGTTTTGATTGCTTAGATTTCAGTGCTTGGTTTAGAATTGGTTGAAACAGCTCCTAGAATGATGATCTCGACACCTAGAGGCAAGGGAATGGGTTGAAACAACTCCTAGAATGATGAGCTCGACCCCTAGAGGCAAGGGAATGGGTTGGGCTAGTCTATATCATGTAGTTTCTAAGTCATTTTCAGGGTTGGACTCTTGAGAAAGCCTTGAGCTTCATTGTACATTCATATTTTCATTTTGGCTAAGGAATTGAGACCAGGGTTTGCAGCACTCTTTGGGATTCATGTGGCAATTTGTCTTGGTACTGTGCTTCTCTTTGTTATTGTGATTTTGTTTATGTATGCCATTATCTATTTTATGTCTTCTGAACTAAACAAAGAAGAGTGTAAGTAGAATACATTGAAAATGCAATGCTCTACTTGAAGTTTGTTTTAGTTGTTTGATGTTTTCAGCTATTTGGGGAGGATTCATGATTGCCCTTGCCCTCTTCAACACCTCACCTGTATTTTCCCTCCACCTCATTCAATTTTAAGTGCCAAAATGATTGCCTACCTTGCCCCATCGAGATCCTTGCTGGACTGAGCCTTAATCCCCGCACCCCAAAATCTATTTTCTCATCTGAGCCAACAAAACTCCATTTTATCAAATCAATCCTTGCACTTCATACCTAGCCTAAAATTATCTTTTATTTCAGTCATCTTGAGCCCCATCGATTATCTTTTGTCGAGATTGACCCGAAGAGAGCCCTCTCCTGTCCTCATAGGGCTAGCTACGAGGCTAAGCGTGGTTTGATGTGGACCTAGAAGCTTACCTTTTCAGCCTGAGGTAAATCTAGGCTCTAACAATATGAATACCTTCAGTTTATCTCGATTGGTGATTCGTTGAATATCCGTCTTATTGCCGAATATTTGGCAAATCAGCAATCAAGACAAAGATTTCCATATGAATAGTATTGATTCAGTGTGTAAAAGACTAATTAATGAACAAAGAAATATAGTTGAATCTCAAATATTCGGTGAATCAGCAATCGAGACAAAGATGCCCATATGAATATAGTATTGATTTGGTGTGTAAAATACTAATTAATGAACAGAGAAATATAGCTAAGTTAATGGTTCTCAGTGTTTTACGGTGTTGAGAGAACACATCATTGACTTAGTTATGTTGAATCTGTTATATGCTAATGTATCTTTTTGTTACTCGTGCTTCAAGAACATATTACTGTTGAATATGCCCAATATTCAGACAACTCACATATACAACTATTAAAAGTGTAGTTCATAGATGGAAGTTTGTGCATAGGGTGGCCCAGTATCGAGATTGCCCTTCGGGAGATCGATAAACATCAACTAGACAAAGTTCATCAAAGATGGTCAAAGGTGGTTATGTCTTAAATGAGTTTAATGGGAAGCTCAAAGATTGTAGTGGTGAAAAGTGTAGTGTCCAAGATACTTCAGAGTGGGGATAAGTGTTGATGAAGGTGTTGATGGTGCTGGACCCGCCAACATGTCAGGGGATCTCCCCAGTAAGAAGTCCCAATTAGACCTTAGACCGTTTGGTGTAGGAGTCCCAACATTGGGTCGTACGGTAATGCCTTGACCATGGTTTCACATAGAGGCAAGTAAGATAACGCTGTTGGTAGCAAGGGTGTGACACATGCAGTGAGCCAAGGAATGTGCATGAGAGGTTCTAACACACAGGGGTTGAGATGAGTGTGCCCCTTGGAAACCTGTGATAGCACGAAGTTAAGAAGGGAACGCACGAGAAAAGATGCATCACAACATGGAAGGCAAGTTAGCTAGCAATCCAAACTGATGGTTAAACTGAAAACACATTTCAAAAATATTCATGCGTACATACACAAAAATAACTATACATGCATGTGTAAGAAAAACAATACATATATCATTTATAGTAAAGAGATAACTGAAATGAAATACAACATATGCATGAAACATGCTGCCTCTTGTTATATTAAGAAGTGTAAGTTTTATTCATACAATACATCCATATCCAACCACTAGTTCCGATAGCAGAATGTTATAGCCAGAACCACCTGCTCCTCCAAAGAGATGTACTAGCTTTGTGCAGTGGAGAAGCTAAGGCTCGTTAAAATACTATCCAAGATCTCTCTAAGATAGTCCTATTGGAAGCTTGGCTGATCAAAGCCTATGAGGGACTATTTATAGCAAAGGATGGAGTGACCCTTGACACTCCCCTTTTTGACATTTCATCTTTCCTCATGACTCTTCATCTACTCTATGAATGTTACATCCAACTATCGAAACTTGAACTTACAATTGACAAGACATTACATTACAATGCACATGTACCCATGTGAGACAAAAATGGCTTGAGCAAGCCATGCAAGAAATCACTATGACTCGGACAACCGTGGGAAGTCTAACTCTTCAACATCCTCACGATGATCAATAGTAGAGTATTGGTGCCACGATCGGTAGTCCGCAATGGTGTCTATATACTCCAAGGTGACATGTTTCTAGAACCTGACTCTTGCCTCCATAGCTTCTGGGTACACTGCTCGGGCTCCTCTGTCCAACTTGCCTAAAAGCATGTACATCATTGTCTTCAATGTTGTCAGACCAACAACATACTTGTGCATGGTGTCTCCACTGATTGGCAAGTCTGGGCTGGTGGCTATGCGCATCAACTTGTCAAAGTACGAGTCAAGCTCTAGTTGGACCTGCTCCTTTGTCTTCGCCTGGGTGATATTCCCAATAGATGGGATCACATGTACGTGCACTGCAACATCCATACTATTGAATACACCTACATGGGAAACCTGTAGACTAGTGATGAGCTGTGAGAGCTCTTCATAGTTCCAGATCTCACTCAGGATGTGTGCCTTCAGCTCGAGTTCTCTGGGCTTCATCTTCATAGGAAAGTGAAGCGGGGCTCCCTTGTATCTCACCGTCCATATTTGCATGTAATCAACAACAACATGCATGTTCGACAAGATACATGCTCTTCTAGCACATCGCTACTGCCATCTATTGAGATGGACGACTCCCTTATACATGGTACCAAACTTGGAATACAATGCCTGCATAACTGTGTCAAGGGACAATACTTCATCTAGTATTGCCTTTTTCATTTTTTCTTGGGCGGACACTGTCACCAACTCTCCTCATTTCTTGGCCATCTGTTTCTCCTTAGCCATTCGCTCATTCTCAGCTATCAGAAAGTGAACACTTGAGCTAGTGGCTTCGGCATATGCTCTAGTGGCATCGACCAAGGTTGTTGGATGTATGTGCATGTCAGACACGATCACTTGTTCCTCATACTATGTAGGACATATATGATCTTCCAAAGTTGATACTCTGTAGGATTTCATAACTCTATGTTGAGACTCGTAGAATGAGATGTTGTGCATCTCTCCTTCCAGCTGATCTCCAAGGATCTCAATGTCTCCTTGGTCACTTGGGACTTGCTCATCTTCTTGATGCGGTGAAGCTGGTGGGTCGAACTCTTCATGATGAGGCATGAGGCCAATGTATTGCTCTAACTCCTGCTACTCCATTTCCGTATCCATCTGTTCAAGTGCTCACTCTATCTCCTGAGAAAAATCCTGCTCCTGCAATGGTTCACCCTGTTTCCTTGATGCTAGTTGTTCTGATGAGTCCACTACCTGTACGGGCATTGTTTCATCCATCTACACATGTTGTGCCCCCTATTGTACCTATTTCTATTCTGATTCCCTCTCCTATTTGCACAGTTCTTGTTCCTTTCGAAGTTGCTCCTTCAACTCATGCAACTCCTTATCTATTTCCTCCATTCTTTGTTTATCTCTATGCCTTTGTGTGTTTCTCGTGTCGCGTTGTTGCCTCTTTGCCTCTATGGCTATAGCTGCTTTCTCCATAAGTGGATCTGCTCAAAACTTGCAACTTTTCTCTTCCTCCATGTGATCGACAATATTCCTCTTACCCTGGTTGTGCACTGGTATGTTCACCTCTACTGCTATTGCTACTTCTGATGCTCTCCGGGATGCTACTTCACGTTGCTTTGCTAACCATTCCACAATGAAGCTGAATGGTTCATTGAGTCTAGAAGAGTTGTAACAATATCTCCATGTGTTCTGTATAGAATCTATGATAGGTTAACCCGATAATGCAATTTAAATCAAAGCAGAATACTATAACATACTTCTATTATCAATTTGTGGAAGCTTAAAGATTGAGCTGAACAATATAACCAAAAGAAGAAGAATCAATGGCACAATACACATGAACATACTTTGGGGAAAGCCTCAGCTAAAAACCCCACACTATTGTATTATCATACATGGTGGAAATACATGGGAATTATACAAAGCCTTAGCTCTCATAGCTAGCTAGCCCTCAGTACAATCCTCACAGATGCTCACAAGAAATCTTGGCTTCTCTCCAGCCTTCCTCTTTTCCCTCCAAGCTCCTATTTACTTTCATTGTTCCTTTTGGATGATTAGCCTATTACCAAGTGGAAAACAAAGCCTCCAAAACTGCGCAATCCTCAAGGATGAATACTTGACTACATGCATGATTTTTCTCCATGAGAAAACACATGCAACTGAAAGTACACTATCCTTGAACATTAATATCAACTGGGTATTTCTCAGAATAAACATGCATGATTTTCTGATGAGGAAATCTTTAGTTAAGTGGAGTAGCACTAGTTGAGTGAATTAATGCATCAACTGACTATTAACTCACTATTAGTTCCTCAAACATTTTGGAACTAATTTAACTAGACTTAACTCAGTAAACTGAGTTAACTAATTACAACTCAAATATAACTCAATCTTATCTCCTTAGTTTAAGGGATAACTCTTGCATGACTTCAGAAAGACTTCTAACTTGAATGTCTCCAACTAATTAATTTGAAATAAATTAACTAATTATTTCCAAGTAGTTGTTAAGACTAAATTCGATTTTAATTCACAATTTAATTCAAGGACAACTTATATTGGAATATCCTTGTTGCCATATTTCAACACTCCTTCTCAACAAGAAAGGGATTCTTTGCCACCTCAATCCTTTCTCTAAGGAACTCGAATTTACACGTTGACAATGCCTTTGTCAAAATGTCAGCATCTTTCTCCTCTGTCGAAATATATTGCAGCAACATGATCCTCTCGACCTGTGAAAAGCCACGAGCAACAAATCTTGCCTTATGCTTCTCCACACTATCATCAGCAGCTTGCTTTACCTTGTAAAGCCAATGGGAACTCACAACTGACTTGTTCCCCTGTCTCAGAACCATGTCCCAAACACTATTATGAACTATGGAGTCATACTCCTCCACCATAGCATCAACCCAAATCGGCTGCTGCACTGCTTCCTTAAAGGAAGATGGCTCGGTCTCAACACATTCCCCAGCAAGGGCCATGTATCAAGTGTACCTCTCAGGTGACCTCCTTTTTCTGCGTTGAGAAGATGGTGCTCCCACGTTCTCTCTTGCATCCTCCAACAATCTGTCAGCTTCTCTGTGGGCTTCCGTCCATATTTGGAAGACTCTGCTTGAGTGGATGTCTACACTCCTAGAACCTCTGCATGCAACTTCTTTGCATCAGTTTGAGGCTCCTCCTCCTTAGGAACCAAACGTTCCTCCCAATTCTGTAGTTGGAGCTCCCTCTCAAGGGAAACTTCCATGGCCTTCTACTCATCAGACTTGAGATCTCTGTGAAACATTGTCCTCCGATTTGTAGGCAAGTACACCCGATAGTTGTGAGGTGTATTAGTGTAACCCACAAATATCCCCAACTCTGTTGTCGGCTCAAGCTTATACCAATGAGCCAAAGATCCTAAAGTGACCCACATCTAGTCTCTTACCAAAGAAAGCTTCCTCTGGTGTCTTCATCCCAAGTATGCGATGCGGGCTTCTATTATGCAAATAGACCATTGTGTTGCATGCCTCAGCCCACAAGTGAAGTGGTAGTCCTTGGTCATGCAACATTGCTCATGTTGCCCCTACAATAGTTTTGTTCTTCCTCTCGACCACCCCATTCTACTATGGGTTATGAGGTGTCGTCAACTTTCATTTAATTCCTTCTGCTACATAGAAGTCCTTAAACTCTTAAGAGACATATTCTCCACTATTGTCTCTTCTCAAGGCCTTGATCTTCTTCCCTGACTCATTCTCGACCAAAGCTTTGAACTCACAAAACTTTGTGAAAGTTTGGTCCTTCTTCGGCATGAAAAAAATCCAACATTTACGAGAATAGTCATCAACGAAAATCACATAATACCTATGCTTCGTTGTGGATGCCGTCAAGAATGGTCCACACAAATCAGTATGAACTCGCTCTAAGATAGCCTCTGCTCAACTGTCTCGATCATGAAAGGAAGACTTGGTGTACTTTCCCAAGATACAACCTTTGCATGTGTAAACTTGCTCAAGTTTACCTTTGGGAAGTCCTATAGATATCTGCTACATTATCTTCATAGCCCCATGATGCAAATGGACCAACCACCTATGCCACAACTTGCTAATGTCTTGGCTTTGCACCAATTTTGCTTTCGTACTCAATGTTGCATAATCATCTACCTCTAGTTTATAGAGATACTTCGCTCGAATTCCTATCCTCTTGGTTTGACTCGTGGCTATGTGTCTTAGGAACACCTTTCCTTTACTTAAGACAACATCGTAGCCTTTGTCCTCCAACATCGCGACCGATACCAAGTTCTTCTTCAGTCCAGGCACATGCATCACATCTATTAAGGTGAGAGGAGCTCCATTCTCCCTCTGAAAAGCAACCATGCCCACTCCTGAAACATTATACCTTCTGTCATCACCCATCTCTATGCACATCTTGAGGTCTTTCTCCTTCAAGGCACTGAATAATTTTTTATCACTGGTCATGTGGATGAGGCTCCACTGTTAAGATACCAGACACAACCCATCATCAATGACACCATGCAAGCGATGAGGGTAAATTCCATTTTGAATTGATAGGCTAATGCCTCACCTTCCGATCCTTCGAGGATCCCTTCTTAGACTTCTTTGATGGGAAATTAGTCACATAATTTCCCATCTTGTGACAATTAAAGCATCTTACTTTAGACATGTCACCCTTCTTCCCTCCATGAGAAGAATTCGATTTAAAATGGGAAGCCTTCCCCTTCCCTTTCCTTGCCTTACTTGTTAAGGCCAGATTTTCTTCATCATCATTCTTGGATGAAGAACCATCTCGTGTGCTCCTCCTAATCTCCTTTTGCATAAGATTCGACCACAGTCGTTCCCAATCCTGAAGTTTATCCCTTCCATTCACAGAGTCCTAGTAGCTATTCCAACTCTTTGGAAGGCCAAGGAGAGCGAGGCTCACCATATCATCATCAGCAATAGTTATTCCCACATTGCAAGCTCATCTCTGCAGGTGGTGAGCTTGTTCAGATATGTGGAAATAATATCACCCTTCTCCATCTTGATTCTTTGAAGCTTATCCTTGAGCGCCAATTTCCTCTAGTCGCTACTGTTCTGGTAGAGGTCCTTCAATGTATTCCACATTGAAAATGGAGTATCCTTCCCATGGAGACTCGAGACAATATGTTCTTGAACTCTTTCAAGGATGACCTGTCTCGCCTCCGCCACACACTTCTTCCACTCAACCAACTCTTGTGCATTAGTTGAAGTTGGCTTTTGGATTTCTTGATCAATGAATTCCTTCAAGCCATTGTCTTCTAATACAACCTCCATTCTATCTTTCCATGCTATGTAACTCGAGCTACCTTCCAAGGCATACTCGAGTCTCAAGCCATAGAACGGCATTGGCCAACCTTGAAGTATGATATGAATTCGATTTGCACCTGCAACCCCGAACTTCAAGCTTCGAATTCTCTTCTTAATATACTGTTCACAACTCCGATACCATGTACAAAATCTATGATAGGTTAACCCGATAATGCAATCTAAATCAAAATAGAATACTATAACCTACTTCTACTATCAATTTGTGGAAGCTTAAAGATTGAGCTAAACAATATAACTAGAGGAAGAAGAATCAATGGCACAATACACATGAAAATACTTTGGTGAAAGCCTTAGCTAAAAACCCCACACTATTGTATTATCATACATGGTGGAAATACATAGGAATTATACAAAGCGTTAGCTCTCACAGCTAGCCAGCTCTCAGTACAATCCTCACAGATGCTCACAGGAAATCTTGGCTTCTCTCCAACCTTCCTCTCTGCCCTCCAAGCTCCTATTTCCTTGCGTTCTTCCTTGTGGATGATTAGCCTATTACCAAGTGGAAAACCAAGCCTCCAAAACACCGCAATCCTCAAGGATGAATCCTTGATTGCATGCATGAGTTTTCTCCATGAGAAAAGACATGCAACTGATAGTACATTGTCCTTGAACGTTAATCTCAACTAGGTATTTCTCAGAATAGACATGCATGAGTTTCTGATGAGGGAATCTTCAGTTAATTGGAGTAGCACTAGTTGAGTGCATTAATGCATCAAGTGACTATTAACTCACTATTAGTTCCTCAAATAGTTTGGAACTAATTTAACTGGAATTAACTCAGTAAAATGAGTTAACTAATTACAACTCGAATATAACTCAATCTTATCTCCTTAATTTAAGGGATAAATCTTACATGACTTCAAAAAGACTTCTACCTTGAATTTCTCCAACTAATTAATTTAAAATAAATTAATTAATTATTTCCAAGTAGTTGTTAATACTAGATTCAATCTTAATTAACAATTTAATTCAAGGACAAATTAAATTGGAATATTCTTGTTGCCATATTTCAATAGGTCCTCCTCCGCCCAATGACATGCCCTGTGGATCCATTTTAACTATACTCTCATGCAGTGATCTTTCACAAGAGAGTGGGGCTCATACGGATTGTAACTTCGGAGGTCGAATGGATACTTCTTTATCTGCTCTACTTCGACATCTGCATGCTTGAAACTCCGGATCTCGTATAACCCAATGCGCAATGGAAGAGCGGGCCAAGGTGCCTTTTTCTTCAGGTGTAGCCTAGCTATCAATCCTGCCAATATGTGATATGCTACTTCCTGCATGACGAGTACTTCCAAGGCAAACTTCGGTAGAACATGCAGAGCCTTCTCTGCGTTGTACATCTATCTGAAGGTGTCGGACGGTGAGGCATACCAATCAACAATGTCTATCAGTGCCTCCATTGCTTCCTTTGACATACAGGGTGGATCCTGTTCAAATATCATCTTGTAAAATGGGGTGACAAAATGATCGGAAAACTGTGTGATAACTCCTATGAAGTTGCATTCGGGCAACATCTTACAATAAGTGTTCACATCAGTCTTCGTCGGTGACCATGCCCACTTCAAGCTCGGGAACTCCTATCGGGCACAGAAAGCATCCAAGATGTAGGCAGACATGTATATTTCTACTTGCATACCTTTTAGTGGTTGTCAAGTCCTCGCTACCTATTCCTTCAGTTGATGAGCCAACATGTCGAACCAGTTGCATGGTTTTCCCTCTCTAGCGAGTTGGTCTAGCGCGACCACCCAACTCTGTGGGAAGGTTTCCGTGCCTTCTGGGCCATACAGTCAACATGAAAAGATGACCAAGTATTGATACGCCTTTCACAGTATCTTCATCTTGTAGATCTGGTTGGGTGTCATCCTGAATATAGTAGGCTCCTTTACCTAGTTCTTTAGAATGTCTCTGGACTTGGCATTGTTGCTGGGTAAGCTAAAGGGAGTCTTCATGATAGTCGCAGGCTCTGACATCTGATACATCTCATCATAATAATGTGCCCTGAAGGTTGCAATCTTCGTCCCACTAACACTGCTCAAGGTCGTCGTCTTGGGATTAGTGTGCAAGATGATCCATTGTATCATGTCCACACATGTGAACATGGGGTATCTGCATGCAATCCGGTACAAGACAAACTTGTGGATGTTCATGTATACTTGGCAGTCTTTGAGGTCTTCCCCAAATGTTCCTGCAAATGCATCATTTTACCTCTTGCCAGTTCAGCTTGACGTCCTTATCTAGAATCAACTTGGTATCTTTATAGATCCGTAGACTTGAGAACACTCGCTCAACCCCTGCTCCAGTTGCACTTCCATCAGTGTCCTTTGATCCTGCTCTCTTAGAGGCCATTGATCCTGAACTATTAAGAGGTAGACAAAAACCTACTAGGTTTGGAGACAAAGTGACATGCATGGCAAGAAATATATCAGCGAAAACCAAAGCAAATTCAGGAATGACATAACACTTACCTGGGGATGGACTAGCAAGGATTGCGCAAATTCTTTTGGGAGGCTGGGAGACTAGCTGCCAGACTTACGCAAAAGTAGTCTGGGTTGTCTAGGAGGCATGACTGGTTGTTGGAATTGCGTAATGTGCAATCCAAGCTAACTATTGACTGTTGGAATTACGCAATGTGCATATTCAGTTAGCAATGGTTGCAGGCTCAGTGATTGCATGTGCAATTTTCTGGGCCAACAGTCATTGTCCCTCATAATTTGGCAAGGCAAGCTTGGAGGGAAGTTACTAGGTAGAAATGCGCATTTTCTGAGGGGAAGATAGAGCCTTCCCTCTCAGGATTGTGCAATGTTGTCTTAGTGAGGCAAAGTTTGAGCCAAGGCTGCACAAACCCGCCGACGCGCAACTGAAAGCAAATGTGAAAGTGATTGCATGGCGATACTAAGTGTAAGCATAAGCAAATGATCGTGCATGCAAATAGTGAATGAAATATTCAGAAAAGGGAACAACATGCATGAGGGTGAAGTGGGACATCGAATTGACGACCGTTCATGCCAAACAATTTCATGCATGCGATAATAGTGAGATAGTAACGGAAATTGAAATGGTGCTAATACAAGCTAGTATGCATGTAAACGACATCAAGCATCCAAAGAAATCAAGAAAACAACACTCACACAAGGGAAAACACAAAAAGAGACAGAAATGTTGTAAAAGACAAGTTGAGACCACTTACCCGTGAATAGCTGAGATGGATGTGTCGAAGAGTCCTAGATGTGTTGTCGGATATCAGAGCTCCAAGATCGATGTGAAGAAATGAGATTTGATGTGTAGAATAAATAAGTTTGAATCTCATGATGCACATGCCACAAATCTAGGAAAACGTGACACTTGGAGGAAAGATTCTAAAATGATCTTTGCATGTAACCTCCAGTTGCTAAAAATAGCTCCCTGAATCAAGGGATGCTTTTTCCATGTTGCTTTTTCTATTCTGCGAAAAAGCATCCCGTGCATGCAAGTCAAGTTTCCTTGGTCTCGGGTGGAACTAGTCAAACAAATTGCACATGCAAGAGCCTGCTCAACTGCTGGGATAAAATGCACATTTCTAGAAGGGAGCTAGGCTGACTACCCAGGAGATTTATGCAATTTCTGGGCAGAGCAGCTGACTACTGCCCAGGATTGTCGAATTCTTGGACTGAGTAGCCATGCTAGGAGGAATTGCGCAATTTTATGGTTGAATCTTGACTGGAAGAATTGCAAAATTCTGGAGCCCAACAGGCTGCCAGACACAATTACACAATTTCTGGAAGGACAACTGGTTTCCCTCTAGAATTGCACAATTTCTTAAGGGAGATGCTCATCTTGCAGCTGGACCAAGTCCAGAGAAACGACCTGTGAGGGGAATGCAACAAGTTTTGATAGACAGCCTGTCTTTCTACAAGAAAATCACTGAACCTTGTGTACTTGATGAAGCAACACATGTTATTGTGAAAGTTTGGTAAGGAGGCTCCAAAACGAAGCTAAGACAAAATTTTGGAGGGTGGGTGTAGCTGCTACAATAGTTGGCGACACACTGGTAGAACTCCAGTTCTCTGAATGGACCTTGTTCGTGAAAAAAAAGTCTAACACCTCTCCATGCATTGTTAAGTTCTTAGTTCATCTTGGTTTCACACTAGCCTAATTGTAAGTTGTAGCATCTACCAACCTCTTGGTTAATTTCCACACATCCAAGCCAAGGAAACACAGTTGTTTTGATTGCGGTTGAGGGGTATATTGGTGCACGGGTAGTACAGTCATTAGAATCTTAGTTTCATCTCTAGTGTTGCTCCACTGCCAGCAGGTCCGGATAGTACCCCAATGGAGTCATGCAGGAACACAAGCATCACTTCGCTACCAGTGAGCCTTTTCAGTAGCCTGACAAAGTTACTTGCATCACCTCTCTACGAAGGAAGCCTTTCTCTTATTTTTCCTTATTCATTTTTCATTTTTCAAAATTTTTACTTTTTTTTCTTCTTTTTTTGTGCATAACACTCATTCATTTCAGAGGTGGAAGAGGGATACCGATTTATTGAGAGCAGAAGAGGTTGTTCCTTTAGAGAAGTAGTTTATTATATACCTCTGACGTGCTTGTTAAGGTTTTCCCCCTCACCTTACTCTACTTGATTGAGTTGACAAGGGTTAACCCAAAAACAACCGACTAGAGTAGGTGACACTAGTTAGCATGCACACATTGTGTTTTCACCAAGGTTCACTTCGAAGTTCGAACAATACATGTTTTTCTTCGGCGTATCATGGACTAAAAGTAAAAACTTCTTCATACAAAGGCAAGATGACAGATAACCAAGTAGTGATAGCATTTCAAGACCTCTTGTAATTTACTTGGCTTGCTTCAAGGGTCATACATGGTTTCATGTGACACTAACCTATGAACAAAAACAAGCAAACAAACAACAAATCAAAACATAAGCAGAAGTAAATGTGAAAGAAAAATAAGAAAACAAGAAAGAAAAAAAACAACAGAAGTAGGTAAGCAAACAAACTGAAAGAAAAAACTACTCGTACTCCTAAGCTAACGGTGCATGGGCCTGATCACGTGAAGTGATATTTCCAATGTAGCCACTCGGTTGTGCGAACCAACAAACAAGAAAGATATAACAATGAAGACAAACACACTTCATGTTTAAAAGTGTTCACAGGACATAAGTAAATGTAAGTACATGAAAAGCAGTTCGTACACTTATCACGGTGGTGTGCGACACTGCATGCAGCTTTGAAGCATACGCATTCTCTTGACTGTAACATGCAAGCAAACGAAGGAAACAAAGACAACTTGCATCGTGCATGTGTGCTTGCACTGTAATATTCCTCCAATTCATGAGCGATGGGATCATGTAGTTCGAGTGGAGGAAGCGTGATATGTGTGTGTAATTGATCTTCAATGCAAACAAATGAGTGATGAGGAGCCTCGGGTGATTGATACATTTTTTGATTGGAAGTCAAACCAACCTCAGGGCAGTGAGGGCCTGACATAACCATAAGCCCGGGCTAAAGTGCCTCGACAGTCTTGGGTGTTTTGACTTCATCATCAGATAGATCATCATAAACCGGCGGCTTCAAAAAATCAACTGTGATAGAATCATGATCGTGGTCAAATATGGGAGTAAATGGATCACGACAGCCATGATCATAAAAATAAATGATTTCATCAGCATCCTCATGATCTGATGAATCAAATAGAGCGGTGGATGAAAAGCGAACCAATTCATCCTCTGTGTTTCCGGAAAAGGCAGATGAAAAATCAAGTGGATTTTTAATGAATAAATCATCCTCTTCATTTTCGAATGATGGATTGGCATCTGGTGTGAGCTGCGGCTGATCAACAATGGGTGCATCTGTAGATGAATATGCACATGTGAAATCACAGATGGCAGGTTCACCAAAAATGTTAGGAAAGAATGGAGGGGAATTGGACGGAAGGGATTCATCCTTTGCCGAGTGTTGATGCTCAAGCTCCCAATCATACTCTTCATGAATGATAG
Organism: Pinus taeda; assembly: GCA_000404065.3. Classification (NCBI taxonomy): domain Eukaryota; kingdom Viridiplantae; phylum Streptophyta; class Pinopsida; order Pinales; family Pinaceae; genus Pinus; species Pinus taeda. The sequence goes on along the minus strand of APFE030702821.1, from coordinate 91,006 downwards.
CGCATGTTGGTTGTGCAACACCAACTCCGCCTGTGGCTTGTTCCTCGTTCACAACAAGTGTAGAGTCTGGAATGAAAGAACACAAGACAGTATCATCCGGAGGATTAGCCGAGTATGAAGACGGAGGTTGTGGAACAAAATGCATATTAAAACTCGATGTACTCACAACCAAATTTGTGCAAAAATTAAGCGAAGTGATGTTGGAAGATGTGAAAACTGAACAGATGTGTGATCATGATCACCCGGATCACTCTACAGTGGTGGAGCTATTTGGTGAGGGGACGATGGATAGTCACTTGTGACAGTGACCGCATCCGTCTGTGATTGTGCAACTCCGTCACTGAATAATACTGAGAGAGGCTTGATTTTAAGCTTCTTCTTGGGACGAGTAGATTTCTTAAGACAATACTTGAATTAGTCCCAAATATAGACAAATTTCATCTCGCTCTTCAAAGCTTGAAACTGTGAATCATAGAAGCACTACCAAAAACAATATGTGATTCATGCGGAGTCTTCCATTGTTGTAATAGTTTTTGGTCAAGATGCTCTGGATCAAAATGATAGAAATTGTCTTCAATGAGATCAAATAAGTGCTCAAATGAGTGCACACTGTCATCCGACAGGCTACACAACCATCGATGTGGAGATTCGTGAAGTGTGTATGCAAGCAACAAATTGGGATGTTCATCAGAACATCCATATTCCTCATGAAGCATGGAAAGAAAGTCATGCAAGAACTCAAGCCAGGCCACTTCACATTCACCATCATACGTGTATGTGGAAAAGAGATCGAAAAACTCCCTCGTGATGGTAACAGATTCAGCATGCGGAAAACATCATGGATGGAGGAGAGTGCAAGAATCCGTGATAGATATTCAAAGGTTCAAAATAGGATGATAGGACACAGCTTGTCATCTGGCCCTCCTTCTAGCGCCAGAAATGTTGACGGTGCTGGACCCACCAACATGTCAGGGGATCTCCTTGGTAAGAATTCCGAATTAGACCTCAGACTGTTTGGTGTTGGAGTCCCAACAGTGGGTCGTACGGTAATGTCTTGACCGTAGTTTCACATAGAGTCAAGTAATATAACTTTGTTGGTAGCAAGGGTGTGACATACACAATGAGCCAAGGAAGGTGCATGAGATGTTCTAACACACGGGGGTTGAGATGAGTGTGCCCCTTGGAAACCTGTGATTTCACTGAGTTAAGAAGGGAACACACGAGGAAAGATGGATCACAACATGGAAGGAAAGTTAGCTAGCAATCTAAAGTGATGGTTAAACCAACAACACATTTTAAAAAGATTCATACATACATACACAGAAGTAGCTATACATTCATGCGTAAGAAAACCAATACATATATCATTTAGATTAAACAGATAGTTGAAATACAATAAAACATATGCATGAAACATGTTGGCTCTTGTTATATTAAGAAGTGTAAGTTCTAGTCATAAAATACATCCATGTCCAACCATTAGTTCCGATAGTGAAACATTACAGCCACAACGTCCTACTCCTCTAAAGATATGTACCAACTCTACGCAGTGGAGATGCCAAGGCTCATTACAATACTGTCTAATCTGTCTCTAAGATAGTCCTATCGGAAGCTTGGCTAAGCAAAAGCCTTTTCAATGAGTTATGAGGGACTATTAATAGCAAAGGGTGGGGTGACCCTTAACATTCCCCTTTGTGACAGTTCATGTACCCTCATGACTCTTCATCTACTCTATGACTGTTACATCCAACTATCGATTGAACTTACACTTTCCAAGACATTAAATTACAATGCACATGTACCCATGTGAGACAAAAATGGATTGAGAAAGCCATGAAAGACATCACTATGACTCGGACAACCGTGGAAAGTCCAACTCTTCAACATCCTCGTGATGATCAACAATAGTGTACTTATGCCAAGATCGGTAGTTTGCTATGGTGTTCATGTACTCCAAGGTGACATCTTTCTGGAACTTGACTCTTGCCTCCATAGCATCTGGGTACACTACTTGGGTTCCTCTGTCCAACTCGTCTAAAAGCATGTGCATCATTGTCTTCAATGCGGCTAGACTAGCCACATGTGCATGGTGTCTGCACTAATCGAAAAGTCTAGGCTGGTGGCTATGTGCATCAACTCGTCAAAGTACAAGCCAAGCTCTAGTCGAACTTGTGCCTTTGTCTTCACCTGGGTGAGAGTCCCAATAGATGGGATCGCATATGCGCGCACCACAACATACATACTCTTGAATACACGTGCATGGGAAGCCTGTAGACTAGTGATGAGATGCGAGAGTTATTCATAGTTCCAGATCTAAATTTAGATGTGTGCCTTTAGCTCAACCGCTCTGGGTTTCATCATCTTAGGCAAGTGAGTTGGGTCTCCCTTGTATCTCATCGCCCACATTTACATGTAATCAACAACACCATGCGTGTTCGACAATATACATGCTCTTCTAACACATTGTTGCTGCCATCCGTTGAGATGGACGACTACCTTATGCACATTACAAAACTTGGAATACAACACCCACATAACTGTTTCAAGGGATAGTACTTCATCTAGTATTTCCTTCTTCAGTTTTGCTTGGGCAGATGTTGTCACCAACTCTCCTCCTTGCTTGGCCATATATTTCTCCTTAGCCATTTGCTCATTCTCACCTATTAGAAAGCGAACACTTGAGCTAGTGGCTTCAGCATATGCTCTAGTGGCATCGGCTAAGGTTGTTGAATGTTTGCACACGTCAGATACGATCACTCATTCCTCATACTATGCAAGATATATATGATCTTCCGGAGTTGATACTCGACAGGATTTCACAACTCTATGTTGAGACTCGTCGAATGAGATGTTGTGCATCTCTCCTTCGAGCTGATCTCCAAGGATCTCAGTGTCTCCTTGGTCACTTGGGACTTAGTCATCTTCTAGATGTGGTGAAGATGGTGGGTCGACCTTTTGGTGGTGAGGCATGAGGTCAACGTCTTGCTCTAACTCCTGTTTCTCCCTATCTGTATCCATCTCTTCAAGTGCTCGCTTTATCTCTTGAGCAAAGTCCTGCTCCTAAAATGGTTCACCCTATTTGCCTCATGCCAGTTGTTCTGATGAGTCCACTACATGTATGGGTTCTATTTCATCCATCTGTACATGTTGCACCCCCCATTGTACCTATTGTTGTTGTGCTTCCCTCCCCTCTTGGCACAGTTCTTGTTCCTTTCGGAGTTGCTCCTTCAACTCATGCAACTCCTTCTTTGTTTCCTCCATTCTCTATTTCTCTCTTTTCCTTTGCTTGTTTCGCTTGTCGTGTTGTTCCTCTTTGCCTCTATGGACATAGCTTCTTTCTCCACAAGTGGGTCTGCTTAGAACTTGTAGCTTTTCTCTTCCTCCATGCGGTTGATAATCTCCCTCTTTCCCTGGTCGTGCACTAGTATGTTCACCTCTACTGCTATTGCTGCTTTTGGTGCTCTCCAGGAAGCTGTCACACGTTTCTTTGCTAACCATTCTACAGTGAAGCCGACCGATTCATTGAGTTTGAAAGAGTTGTAAAAATATATCCATGGGTCCTTCTCCACCCAATGACATGCCCTATGGATCCAGTTGAACTGTACTCTCGTGCAATGATCTTTCACAAGAGAGTGTGGGTCATACAGATTGTAACTTTGGAGGTCGAATGGATAATTCTTCATCTTGACTACATCAACATTTGCATGATTGAAACTCCAGATCTCGTATAACCCAATGCGTAGTGGAAGAGCAGGCCAAGGTGCCTTTGTCTTTCAGTGCAGCCTAGTTGTCAATCCTCCGAGAGGTGGTATGCTACTTCCTGCATGACGAGTATGTCTAAGGAAAGATTCAGTAGAACATGAAGAGGCTTCTATGTGTTGTACATCCATATGAAGGTGTCGAACGGTGAGGTATACCAATCAGCAATGTATATCAGCACTTCCATTGCTGCCTTCAACATTTAGGGTGGATCTTGTTCAAATATCATCTTGTAAATTGGGGTGAAAAAATGATCGGACAACCCTATGATAACTCCTTTGAATATGCATTCAGGCAACATCTTACAATAAGTGTTCACAATAGTCTTCGCCAGTGACCATGCCTAATTCAAGCCTAGGAACTCCTTTCGGGCATAGACTGCATCTAAGATGTAGGCGGACATGTAGATTTCTACTTGCATACCTTTGGGCAGTTGTCGAGCCCTCACTACATGTTCCTTCAGCTAATGAGCCAACATGCCAGACCAATTGCATGGTTTTCCCTCTCTAGCCAGTTGGTCTAGCGCAACCACCCAACTTTGTGGGAAGGTTTTTGTGCTTTCTTGGCCATACAGTCAACATGCAAAGATGACCAAGTATTAATATGCCTTCGGAAATATCTTCATCTTGTAGATTTTTTTGAGTGTCATCCTGAATCTAGCCGACTCCTTTACATAGTTCTTCAAAATGTCTTTCAAGTTGGCGTTGCTACTGGGTAAGATGAAGGGAGTCTCCATGATAGTCGCAGGCTCCAAAATCTGATACATCTCATCATAATCCTGTGCCATGAAGGTTGCAATCTTTGTCATGCTAACACTGCTCAAGGTCATCATCTCGGGATTAGTGTGCAAGACGATCTAGTGTATCATGTCCATGCATGGGAACATGGGGTATTTGCATGCAATCTAGTACAAGATAGACTTGTGGATGTTGACGTATACCTGGTGGTTTTTGAGGTCTTCCCTAAATGTTCCTGCAAATGCATCATTGACCTCTTTCCATTTCATCTTGGTTTCCTTGTCTAGAATTAGCTTGGTATCTTCATAGATTGGTATACTTGTGGACACTCACTTGATTGTTGCTCCAGTTGCACTTCCGTTAGTGTCCTTTGATCCTACTCTCTTAGAGGCCATTGATCCTAATTTATTAAGAGGCAGACAAACACCTGCTAGATCTAGAGATAAAGAAACATGCATGGCAAGAAATATGTCAGCGAAAGCCAAAGCAAATTGAAGAACGACATAACAAATACTTGGGGATGGACTGGAAAGGGTTGTGCAATTTCTTTTTGGAGGCTGGGAGATTGGCTTCCAAACTTGCGTAAAAGAAATATTAGCTGTCTGGGAGGCATTACTGGCTATTGGAATTACACAATACGCAATCCAGGCTAATTGTTGACTACTGAAATTGCGCAATGCACAATTTCAGCTGGCAATGGCTGCAGGCTTAGTGATTGCATTACACAATTTTCTGGGCCAGCAGTCATTGTCCATCAAAATTGCACAAAGTAGGCCTGGGGGTTAGTTATTGGGCAGAAATGTGCATTTCCTGAGGGGAAGACAGAGCCTTCCCTCTCAGGATTGTGCAATCCTGTCTTGGTGAGGCAGAGTCCGGGCCAAGGTTTCCTAGACCCGCCGATGGGCAACTTAAAGAAAATGTGAAAATGAATTTATGGTGATACTGAGTGTAAATAGAAACAAATGATCGTGCATGAAAATAGTGAATGAAATATTTGGAAAAAGGAAAAACATGCATGTGGGTGAAGCGAGTTGTTGAATCGATGACCCTTCATGCCAAACAATTTCATGCATGTGACAACAGTGAGATGGTAATGAAAACTGAAATGGTGCTAGTACAAGCTAGTATGCATGTAAATGACAGCAAGAATTCAAATAAATCAAGTAAACAACACTCACACAAACAAAAACAGAAAAAGCGACAGAAATGCTGCAAAAGACAAGTTGAGACCACTTACCATGAATAGCTAAGCTAGATGTGTCGAAGAGTCTTGGATGTGTTGTGGGATGTCAGAGATCCAAGATCAATGTGAATAAATGAGCTCTGATGCGTCGAATAAATAAGTTTGAAGCTCATGACGCGCATGCCACAAATATAGGAAAAAACGACACTTGGAGGAAAGATTCTAAAACGATCTTTGCATGTAACCTCTAGCGGCTAAAAATAGCTCCCTGAATCACAGGATGCTTTATGATGTGGCTTTTTCTATTCTAGGAAAAATCAGCCCATGCATGCAAGTCAAGTTTCCTTGGTCTCGGGTGGAACTGGTCAAACCAACTACACATGCAAGAGCCTGCTCAACTCATAGGAGAAAATGCGCATTTCTGGAAGGGAGCTGGACTGGTTGCTCAGGAGACTTGTACAATTTCTTGGTATAGCACCTGACTGCTGCCCAAGATTGCGAAATTCCTAGGCCGAGCAGCCCTGTTGGGAGGAATTGCACAATTTTCTGGACGAAGCTCGACTGACAAAATTGCACAATTCTAGAGCCCAGCAAGCTGCCAAACAAAATTGCGCAATTTATGGAGGGAAGGCTGGTTTCCCTCTAGAATTGCATAATTTCTTGAGGAAGCTTCTAAGCCTGTAGTTGGACCAGGTCCGGAAAAACGACCATTGAGGGGAATGCAGCAAGCTTTGATAGACAAGTTGTCTTTTTGCAATAAAATCACTGAAGCTTGTGTACTTGATGAAGCAACACATTCTGTTGTGAAAGGTTGGTAGGGAGGCTCCAAAATGAAACTAAGGAAAAAATTTGGAGGGTGGTTGTAGCTGCTACAACGGAAGGCCAACCAGACAAAGATCAGTTTTCTTGTTGTAATACATATGTTCTATATTGTAATTTGTGTTTAATTTTGACATGTAGGCATTAAGGGAGGCACTTGGAGATAATGCTTACATGGTAAATTTAGAGTTGGTTTGGGATCCTGTTGAGTGAATATCTCAACTTCCTTCCATATTCATCTTTGGAATCGGTTGGATCTCAATCCAACTATATATTTGTATAATATTTGTGAATGAATACATTGTGAAAATTACTTTTTGGTGTGCATTTTGATTTCTTTATCTTTAATTACTATCTTCAATTATATATTTGTATAATATTTGTGAATGAATATAATGTGAAAATTAAAATTGGTATGCATTTTGATTTCTTTATCTTTAATTGCTATTTTCAAGTTTATTCCAACTAGGTATTGAATTGATTTTTAAATTAATTAATATCTAATTTTATAAAAAATTTATGCTAACCCATTGTAAAATTCATTTTTATATTAATTAAAGTTTATTTAGCTATTTAGACATTGAATTTTTTTAAAATTATGGCTTAAACGTTTATTTAATTATTTGAACATCTAAACTTTCAACATGGTTTATTATGGTAAAAGTTATGATTTTTTTTAAATAAAAACAAATAATAATAGGGACTTGTAATTTAAGATAAGATTTAAAAGAATTATAATAAAAATGCAAAAACATCTATTAGTCACAAAAATGTTTGAATTAGAATTTGGTATTTACAGCTTTTATATCATATTATTTATGTTGTGTCTTAAGGTGATGAAAAATAGGGATATTGAGTACCTTGAATGTAAATGTGTAGATAGAGGTTAAAAAATGCTATTTTGGTTTTGATTTAAGTGTAAGACGTTAAATATTTTATGTTTAGTAGAGTGTTTTTTTTCAAATAAAGGATTCAAGAGAGAGGCATCTAGAGAAGTCGAAGTTTACCTCTTCATGAATCACCAATATGATATTATAAGAGGTTATATTTTGTTTTTATAAAATGATAGAACAATAAGTCTGGGTAAATCTAAGGATGAAACTAAACCAATAACCCCAAGTTCTAAAGACCATTTCATGTCTTAGAAAAAATGTCAACTTTCACAAGGGCATTATCAAATCATGTATGGTAACAATTTTTTCATTAAAAAAATGATTTTAGAAATTTGAATTTAGGGAGAGGTTGGAGAAAAAAGTTCAAAAATATGGATGGATCAAATGACAAAATATGATAGCATGAGGAAGAAATTGTCTAGCGCAACTAGCAGACATTAGCAACTCTTTACATGAAGGACACAACTCATGACCCTCACTTTACCACTAAAAATTCAGCCAAGTCAAAGCCAAGGTGTTTTAAGCCACCCAAGCAAGAACACAAACCCAAAGTATTTTGCTCTCAATGTATCAAGTATATAAGGAATGATAACACTCATGCAACCTTGCAAGGGTTTTATTATAGCAATCCCTTGTACTTGAAATCTCAAAAAAGGCTTAAAGGAAGGGCCTCTATGTTTTACAAAAGCCTATGTGCCCTAGAGAGAGGACCCCTCCTATGATCATTACCACAACTAGATCAAAGAGTTAAGTGAATGTGTGCCTTTGGAAGATTTGATATGTGTTGTGCTAAGTTGGGGATTGGAAGGAAAAGGTTATGTTGACGGTGAGGATGTGTTTCTTGGTATAGTCAAGAATGTTGGCACATTGCAGTTTCAACTTTTAATTTAGATAAATGCCAAGTATTTGAGATTTAATACATTGCAGATCATTGTTTGATGGAATCCTTGTATTCCAAGTGTTAGAACAAACACTTAAATGCCATATCTTTTACAAAATTACTTTCCAAATAATTTCCAAAACCTTTGAATGTCTAGTGTTTAATAAAATGCACATTTTATAAGTGTTTTCTAAAACCTTTGAATGCTAAGTGTTTGAAGAAATACCTATCAGACTATTAATTGGTGAAGCCACTACTATAATACAAAGATTTTACATGATAGTAAAGTCTCTCAATGGGAACACCAAACTTTTTTAGGTGGGTTCAAATCATTTTGTGGAAAACTTAAAACAACAATTAGATATTTACAAAGAATCCTTGTGGAACAACCTCATCTCATTTTTTAAGGTAAACGACTAGAAGAATATAACTTATGCAATTATTCAACAATCCATTTTTTATTGCAAATATGAGGAGGAACAATGGGACTTGGGTCTATCCAACTTCAAGGTTGATAGCCTTTAAATTTGTGGTGAAAAATAAGGATCCTTCCACTATAGTTATTTCAACTGCTTCTCTACCTAGTCCTTATTGTTGAATGTTTTAACTATGATTGGTCTTCATAATTTATATTTTAGCCCTTGTAATGTATAAATATTTTTTTAGACATGTTCTTCATGTAATATTTATTATTCAACCCTTGAAATAATTATTATAAGAAAAGTTCTTCGTGTCAAATTTAAAAGAGAAAATTTCAAAATTTAAGTTTGAATCTTTTGCTCCAAAATAGTCAAGTCAGTCTATCAAAGAGACAAACACATTTTGCACAAGAAGATCACTATACAAAGGAATTTGACCTCTTCCAAATGCACTATTCTACCTCTCACAAGAAAGACAAATTTTGGGCATCTAAGCAAAGGACAAGAAGAACATGAAGGACAAAAAGAAGGACGAAGATGTTATCTCTCTCTCTAATTTGATTTTCTCTCTCTATACCTGACACATGTGACTATATGGGAAATAGTTTTTGGATAGGCCAAAGTTCTAGGAAAGGCCAAGTTTTCTGGGCATATTCCGGAGGTTGAAATTTGACTTGGGGCATATCGGATCAAAGGTAGTTTTTGGGTAGATTGGGAGGCTTGACTTGAGGGTTGTTGACTAGGTTTGACCATAAGCTTTGCTGGCCAGTTTTACCTCATAGTTGACTAGCATAATTATATGTATCTCTTGTTGAATTGAAGAATTTATCAAAGGAGAAGGTTGTCGGTTTTTTCCTCTAAGTGGGTTTTCTCAGGGTAAATCTTGTGTTCTCTTTGTGCACTGTGATTTCTACTATTCTTATGTTTTTATGGTTGAATTTATAAAGTGTTATTGCTTAATGATAAAATAGAATTGTTAAAATAATATTTATATCATTAGAAGTAATTATCAGTATTTCATAAATATGTGCTTGTATCTATTGCACTTGAAAAATCAACGTGGTATCAGAGCTTTGGTGACGAAAAGTACATTGAGATCACACTTGAAGAATATTTGGTAAGAGACCACTCTTGAGGACGAACTATATCTACAATTTATTTTTCTTGTCCATGACTATGGGTTCCCAAATGAAGGAAGAAAACAAATTACAAGGAGCTACAAATTTTAGGGCTTGGAAAAAAAGGATTGGTCTTCTTCTTGAAAAGGATGATCTCTTGAGTATTGTGAAAGGTAAGGTCATTTAATTGGAAAAAGACGAAGAGCGATTAAAATTTGAGAAAGGTGGTATTACAACTAGAAATATCATTGTAGATTCCATCAGAGATCACTTGATCTCGTATATTGCAAATCTTGTCTCTTCAAAGAAAAGGTATGATGCCCTAATTGTATTGTACACTATCAACAATATTGGTCAAGCAACGAGTTTGAAGAATGAGCTTCGTGATGTTAGAATTACAAGGAATGATACTATAGCCTCATATTTTATGAGGATTTCTCAATTGAGAGATCAACTTCAAGCAATTGATGAAATCATTCCTAAAAAGGAACTAGTGACTACAAGACTTAATGGTTTACCTGAATCATGGGACCCATTTGTAGCAGGGATATGTGCTAGAAAATAAGCTCCAAAATTTGATCAACTATGGACCGTAAGTACTCAAGGAAAATTAAGGCTCATGATAAGAGGGAATATTCAAAGTTTTGAAGAAGGTGACTCTCAATATTATGTGAACATATTTCAAGAAGGGTGGAGGAAAAAAGAAGTTTGGTTTCCAAAGAGAAATAGAGGAAGAAAAAATGAAGGAAGAAGACTTGAAGAAAGAAGATATGCTCCATAAGGAAAGAGACATATCCCAACGGTTCAATTCTCTCATTGCCACAAATTTGGTCATTATAGAAGTGATTGTCTAGAAAGATTGAATGATAGAAACAGAAACGGAAACCATCATGTTACCATGACAGACTTGGATGAACTTCCAGTGAAACCTAAGTATGAAAATCCAAGTAATAAATAATTATTATATTTGTTTTCTCTTACTAGTCCTATTGAATATAGTGAACACTTGTGGCTAGTAGATAGTGGTGCCTCAAGGCACATGATGGGAGATCAAGAAAACCTCACAAATATGAAGGAAATAAAATTATCACAAAAGTGGAACTTGGAGACAACAAAAGTTATTCAGTTAAAGGCATTACATCCATTGAGCTAGAATCAAGTGATAATGGTCATCTTAGTAGTTACATATTATATGTACTAGGTTTGAAGAAGAATTTGGTTTCTATTTCATGGTTGGAAGATAAAGGAGATAAAGCATAATTTTTTGATGGAAAAGTCTTGTTTGGCCCAAAGGCTCTAGTATAGATTCCACTAGAGTGATTGGAGTTCGTGAAGGAAGGTTGTATAGAATTTTGAAAAAACCTACTCAAGCACTTATACATAATGATGTTAATCCATGTAATCTTTAGCATAAAATATATGATCACCTTCACTATAGATCATTTCCATCTTTTAAGGGGATGGTTTCAGGTGTTCTAGAGTTGTAGGTAGAACATGAAGGAGTATGTAAAGGATGTGCACTTGGGAAGAATGACAAGAAGCCTTTTCCATGCAACGAAAGTAGACCCAAGAAAATATTAGATCTAGTCCATTCTGATGTATGTGGTCTAATGCCAATAAAATCTCTTGGAGGATATTTATACTATGTGACCTTTATTAGTGATTTATCTTGTAAGATGTGTATCTACTTCATGAAGGAAAAAGATTAAGTTTTTGACAAGTTTCAAGAATTTAAGGCCGAAGTAGAAAAATTGAAGGAAAAGAAGATCAAGATCCTAAGATTTGATAATGGAGGAGAATACAGCTCCAAGGATTTCATTGCCTTTCGTAAAGAATCTAGGATTAATAGGGAGTTGAGAGTCCCTTACAATCCACAACAAAATGGAGTTGTGAAAAGAAATGATAGAACTATTGAAGAATCTATTAAGGCAATGATACACAATCAAGACTTTCTTACGTTTCTATGGAGTGAAGCATCTATGACGATTGTCTATATTCAAAATGGAAGTCATGATAAAAGTTCGGAAGAAAAGACTCCTAAAACTCAGGTTGGTCATTTAAGAATATTTGGTTGTCATGTTTATATTCATGTACCTAAATATAAGAGAAGTAAGTTAGAGACTTCAGAAAAGAAAGGAATATTCGTTGGATATAGTTAGTCATCATCGGCCTATAGAATATACGTACCATGACAAAAAAAGTTTGAAGATAGCAGGGATGTGACCTTTGATGAGAATTTGGCCTATTGGAAATCCAAAGAAGCTCCCATGGACTCTGATGATGATGAAGAACATGAAGCTCCCAAGAAAGAAGAATTTTCTCATCAATCAAATCCTTCAAGAACATCCTATTGATCATCAAGAAGAGCTAGAAGGGCTTAGTGGTCTGGTAGACCCGGTTGTTATTCCTGAAACAGGGAAGAGACCAATATGGCTTAAATCTACCTTGTATGAAGCAAAAGGGAATGTAACACCACGTGGCTCCTTCAGGGAGATTAAGAGACCAAATATTTATTCTAGTTATTCATCTTTAATGACTAATCTTATTGATTTTGAACATTTCACCTATGAAGAAGTAGCTAGCCAAGAAGTATGGAAGGATGTTATGTTAGAAGAATGCCAATAAATTATGAAGAATGATGTATGGAAGCTTGTGCCTAGAATTGAAGGAAAATAAATGGTGTCCTACAAATGGGTATACAATATCAAGTATGCACTGGATGATAGTATTGCCAAATACAAGGAGATATTTTTAGCTAGAGGGTTATCCTAGAAAGAGGGAGCATAATATGATGAGACTTTTTATCCAATTGCTAGGTACACTACCATTAGATATATTATTTATAATTCTTATTCTATGGGTTGGATTTTACATTAGATAAATTTAAAGACTATTTTTATTAATGGTGTGATTGAGGAAGAAGTATACATAGAGCAACCCCAAGGTTTTGAGGTACATGGAAGAGAGTATCACGTTTGAAAATTGAAGAAATCCATGTATGAAATTAAGAAAGCATCGAGATCTTGGTATACATGAATTGAAAGTTATCTAATAAGACTTGGTTTCTCCAAGAATGATGTTGATGCAAACATGTACTTCAAGGTTTAGAAAAATTAACATGTGGTTTTATTACTATATGTTGATGACTTATTTATGACAAGTGTGGAGCATATAATTATTCAATGTAAGAGGGAGTTGGCTTCTAAATCTGATATGAAGGATATTGGGTTGATGCACTACCATTTGGGGCTAGAAGTATGGAAGAGACCCAATGAAGTCTTTCTTGGTCAAGGGAAATATAATATCAAGATCTCGCAGAAGTTTGGAATGATGGATTGTAAGTCAATGTTGACTCCCATGGTCACAAATCTAACAAAACTAAGAGACTCAGAGTCAGATTTGGTAGATTCGTCCATGTACCAAAATTTGATTGGCTCGCTAATGTATTTGGTTAATACTATCCTAGACATTTTCTTTGCAGTGAACACATTGAGCCAATTCTAGGTGGAACCAAGATATCATCATTGGATTATGGAAAATAACTTACTGAGATATTTTGTGGTAGAATTGATCATGATTTTAGATATGTCTCAACATGTGATATACAACTGCAGCGATATACAAATACAAATTAGGCAGGGATTGCTAAAGATAAAAATAGTACCTCCAGAGGTTGCTTCAGTTTGGGCTCCACTGTGATTTTGTCGATGAGTAAGAGGCGTACATCTATTTCACTCAGAACTATCAAAGAATAATATATTGCAGGTAGCTTGACAATTTGTGAAGCAATGTGGCTTTGAAAGCTGCTCGCGGGACTATTTGAGCATGTGCTAAAAATTTCTATGATATATTGTGATAATCAGAGCTACGTGAAGCTGACAAAGAATCCAATTTTCCATGAAAAGTCAAAGCACATCGAGATAAAGTACCACTTCATTTGTGACATGGCATAGAAGGGAGACATGAAGCTCTAGTATGTGTCTACTAATGACCAAATTGTTCATATTGTTACAAAGCCTCTGTCTAGTGTGAATTTTGTATACTTCAAGGACAAGCTTGGACTTGTTAAGAATACCTCTCACATTGAGAGGGAGTGATGATGAGATAACATCATGGATTGATATGTTCCTTGTGTCATATATGACCAAAATTAGGGAGGACGGTTAAGGCAGAGGAGAAACATTCTTCTTGTGTCAATTATTTTGACCAAAATTAGAAATAATGGTCCTAGTGGCCCAAAATTACTCAGATAGAGTATGGCCTTCCAACATCAAGTTCATTAGCATCAGGCCCATAATTACTGAGATAAAGTGTATCCTTTGGGGCTTCACCATGTGTCAGGTACTGACCAGAATAATGGTGACCTAACACTAGTTGTATATTATGTGATAGATAGACTAGGGCTATGGTAACTAGTTGATATTATTGATGTGAAATGTGTCAGAGGCACTGACCAAAATTATGGCAGATATAACACGTGTCAAGAGTACCAACCTGAATTATGGTGAGAACCATGTTTCATAGGAACTGACTAGAATTATGGTAGCATGTTGATGTTGATGATATACCACGTGTTAAATTTATTTGACCATAATTATGGTAGGATGATGATGTTGATACTATTGGTGATTTTTTATAACCGTTTATTAGAGAAATTTGTTTAGAAGAAGAAAATTTGTCTAGTCATTATGAATAGCTCCCTAGGTAAGAGGGAGTATTGAATTTTGCAGTTATGGTCGATCTTCATAATTTATATTTTATCCCTTGTAATGTATAATAGGTTTAAGACATGTTCTTCATGTCATTTTTATTATTTAGCCCTTAAAATAATTATTATAAGACATGTTCTTCATGTCATATTTAAACGAGAAAATTTGTAAATTTTCATTTTGAATTTGACTCCAAAATAGTCAAGTTGTCCCTCCCTCAAGTTATGTCATCTGAATGAAGAGACACACCCATTATGGATAGGTATATCACTATATAATGACATTTGACCTCCTCCATGAAGGCACCATTTGACCTCTCAAAAGAAATATATATTTTGGGCATCCAAGATAATGATATGAAGAATAAGAAGGATGAAGATCTGATCTCTCTCTCTAACTAGATTTTCTCTCTCTAGACCTCGCATGTGTGACTTTTTGGGTAGCAGTTGCTGAAGAACTTAAAATTATGGCCAGTTTCTTGGTAGGATGAAATTGTGGGAAGGACAAGTTTTCTTGGCATATTCTGGAAGCTGAAATTTGGCCTAGGGTAGATTATATTAGAGCGAGTTGCTGGGAATATTGGGTGGATAGACTTGAGGGCTACTGATTAGGTTTGACCATAAGCATTATTGGTCAATTTGACCTCATAGTTGAATTGCAACATTAGATCTATCTCTTTTTGAATTGAAGAATTTATCTTAGGAAAATATTGTTGGGTTTTTCTCATAAGTGGGTTTTCCTAGTGTAAATATTATGTTCTCTTTGTGCATCATGATCTCTATTATCCTTATGTTTTTATGGTTGAATTTTTGAAGCATGATTTTTTAATGATAAGTTGGAATTGCTAAAAGCATATCTATATCGTTAGAATTAATTATTAGTATTTGATAAATTTGTGTTTGTATTTGTTGCACTTGAAAAATCAGCATCAAAACTATGAATTGGATGTTGTTATTTGCATACTTAATAGTCATTTAGCTCTCTTAATGGATTTATATGAATGGATCTACATAACTATGATAAATAATTGTAAGCTATCTCCTTGGTACAAATATTTTTTTAGAGTTCATATTAGTTTATGATACTTACTATGAGCAAGTTTTTTGGGAGGGTCACTATTTTTGGGTACAAGTGAGACTTTTTATAACTGCGCTTTCTAGAATTTGATCCAAAGTCTATGCTAGTTACTTGGACGCAACATTGGTTTTGACTCCCAAAGTTTCTCTTACATTTCTAGCATATTTTAGTGATGGAGGATATTGAGAATAATTTTGACAGTTACATAGAATGGATTTTGAGAAAGCTTCAACAAAATTATGCACATATGCTTTCCTATTTGTTGAGATTGAGATAGTAAGGATATTCTAAAAAAAACAATCCTCAAATATACATTTTTTAGATGGAATTAGGTATTGGAGTATGAGAAAACAACATCTTGGTGAAAAATATATCATATTCTAGGAAATCAATAAGATTCTTATCCTCGTTAATGAGCTCATCCTTCATGAAAAACAAGGCTAAATCTATCCTCAGTTGTACCAAATACAATGCAATTTCTTCCATGGGATATTTCACTAAGATATTGAATATATTCATGGGAGATAAATCCCAATCTTATCCACGGGTTCTACCACTGATTCTCTCTACATTTTTACAAGAGTGAATTATTACATATTATGAGCATAAGAGAATGCAAAAACAATACATTGGGTTATTGTGGAGGTTTTTGGAGTAAAGAGTTAATGCAGAGTTGGGATCGTGAAGCCAATTTAGCATCTATTTTATGTTTCCTATTTTCTTTGTTGGTTTTCCTACCTCTTGTAAGAGGTGGTTCCACTGCATTCGAGGAGAGGGAATTTTTATCATTTCCTCCTATGCATGATTTTGCATGAGCTACTCTAACAACCATAACTTTCTAGTAAACCATTTGGGTAGATCTCTTCATCTTCACAATATTGGACATTATTAGTGGTAATGCTCTTCCTCAAAATATGACTATGAATTTGGAGAGGCAACCTGTGAAGGAAATTTCTCTTAATTCCTCATCAACACTTTTGTATTTCCCCAATCCAAATTTTGGTTTTCATCCATAGGGATATATTCATCTTGTTCTGGATATTGGAGAGCCTCAAAATAGTTTTCTTTTGAAGGAAGGTTCTACTACTAGATCAGTTCCAGTAAATTTCTTTGGAGCTATAACCTTGTTTAGTTGATTCCTTATTTGCTTTTATGCTGGTTGGAAACTAGTCTCTTTAGAAACAGGGGCATGGGCATGCTCATATCTTTTTTTTGTTAGGGGTTTTTTTTGGCAAATTTCCCATGATAATGACAATCATTGCACTTGAAAGGAATCTTCTCATAATTTAATTCCTGAATATGGCTCCATTCTACTAAGTTTATCTTTAGGGTCTCTAGTAAACCTTAATTGAGGTTTACCTCAACACAGATGCAATAACAAGAAAATTGGCCTCCTTTTGGTTCTACTTTATCTAGATAACAAACAATCTTATTTCCTATGGATTTTAGTGCATTAAGCCCCCAAAGCTGAAGAGGGGGGTAAGGTAGTCAGACCCACACTGACATGGTAGTAATCTCAAAATTTGGACTAAAATCCAGAGTCGAAGGAGTGATAAGCCTCTAGACCCCATAAAATATGGTCTTGATTTGAAATTCAAGTTCTTTCATTTTTTTTGAGAAACAAAAAACCATAGAAGCCACTACCTACTGAAAAGAAGTTTCCTGAACTTGGAGCTTGGGGGTCCATTTTTATGTGATCAAGGATTCAACGAATTTTGGATTCGGCCACAAGACCATAAACTTTCCAACCAATGTTTTTTCTAAGAGAGATACGGCTCACTTGCATGGATCTAAAGGAGAGCATCCCACAACAGGGATCTCAACTAATTTCTTCACCATTAGTTTTTTCGAAGAAGGCCCCTACAGTTTCTATGCCTATAGCAGGGCTTTGAATGTAGCTTCATCCTCCATGGCATAATGGATAAATGAAAATTAGTCAACAAAGGGAGCCTTTATCTAGATATGTTACACCTTCTACAATACGCCCATCAAAAAGTAAGCGTGAATGAACACAATGTCCCATTGGAGCAACAACATTAGCTGCCAAGGAATTTTGCTTAGAAAAAACTAGTTGATGATGGCTTAATCATGAAATGGAGTCCAAGTTCAAAGCGCAACATCCTTTTCTTCGAATATGTGAATTAGATCTAAGCTAGTAGAGGTGCAGTGGCGAGGTAAACACTAGTTGTTGAGAAGTAGGAGTCTCATAGCTCATTTCTTTTCCTATGTAATTAAATTTCCTCCAATTTCCTTTTTCACTTTTTAATTTTCTCTCGTTACCTTAATTTTAATTAAAACCAAAATTTATTAAAGTAATGGCATACTTTATAATATTCTCTTAATAATCCAATTGGAAAGGTATTTAGCTAACTTTATTAACATAGTAGCATAGTTAGTAAGATCCTCTTACTAGTCCAATTATAACATTATTAGTCCCTTCCATCAGCCACGAAGGGACTAATAATGTCATAATTGGACTAGTAAGAGGATCTTACTAGGGCACGAATGGGACTATAGTAATCCAAATGGACTCGTTAGCATTAGTCATTGTGACAAGTACCTAAGATTTTATCTGTCTTACCTAAGTTTTTCGCAATCTTATTTTAGAGGGCCAATAAAGTTTTTTTGTTGTCTTATTTTGCCTCTTCCCGAGGTGGGCAGGCCATAATCATGGATATTATCTTGTATTTGTGATTCATATTTCACAACTACAAATTAATTCTAGCATTAGTTCATGGTACTAAATTCTATTTGGTTATTTAAGTTATAAAGCAATGTAAAAAGTAAGTACATTTTGGCTTATCAATAAAGTCCAAGGTCAATGGTCAATTTAGCACTCGCAAGATATGTTAAACTTTTTTGTTCATTGTTCTCTAGATATCTACATCTAGAGTTGAATATTGAAATCAAGTGAATAAACACCATTCATCAAGTTAAAGGCTCTGAAAAGGTAATAAATAATGAGCATACCACTTCACTTCACTACCCTTTCTTCACTACACACCCTCCTCAGAACACCACCCAGTGGAGCAGATTTCTATGCTCTTTCCTCATATCACCTTACATCTATCTAACACCCTCTATCTACCTTCATCCACCCATTTCTCTCCTACGATGGACATCTCAAGCTTAGATTTGGTTTCGTAAGGATCCATCTGATCAAAGCACTAGAAAAGAAAAAAAACAGATACAAGGGTGGGTTTTGCAGGTGTTGTAGGACAAGTGATCAAGGCATCAATATCTTATCAAAGTCCATCAATATATCAATTCTAACAGATGGTATCCACCTTTTTTACCGTTCCTGCTACCAACATAAATTACCCAATATATTCACATAATATAAGCATTTCTCGAAATCCACTATGAGAGGCAAACCGAGAAACATGCAAAACACACCATTAACACTATGGTTCCCCAGTTTGATAACATGGAAAAACCTTCAATCCCTCCCCAATTCCATTTTTATTAATTATTTCACCTATAATCCCTTATGGTTCAATAACCCACAACATTCATTCTATTTAAAGAGCCAAATACAACACTCTAGGGAATGGGACCATCTCTTTTGCCCACTAATCCATCCATGGTTAGGTTACATTGGGGCTCGACTTTGGTTCCATAGAATAGACATATAGATAGATTACAAGGTATATGGTTGGACATCGTAAGATGTTAATTGAGTTATATAAGTCTAAGTACCGATGCACTTTACTACACCTATAGAAATGAAGCTCTAGATAGCAATATTGAAACAAAGACCGAAAATACAAATCCAATTCCAAATATAGCCCACCCCACATATTATAAAGTACCCATACCTAAATCAATAGGGGAAAAGGTAGGGATGTTAGCAGAGGCTATGTCATATGAGGCAAAGGTATTTAACCGAGTGGAAACAGTGTCATATTTCCCAATAGTATCATTTATATTTTTATAGTTCACAACATAACTTTATGATCAATAGCTAGGTAAAGGGCCATCACCTTACCTGACATACCTTCCTCATCTCTGCTTACTTCTTATTCAGCATAGTCAGTGTACCAGTATTTCTAGAATCTTTACATGTTCAAGAAGTATAGGCTCTTGAATGGAAATAATACACTTTCACGTGGTGATATTCTCTATTTCCAGGATTACTATTGAAGAAAGCACCTTTTTCCTTCATTGGTTCAAGGTCAACAACAACTAGAAGTGGGTTCACAAAGACTAAATATAATAATTTCAATTGGTTTACAAGCAACTTGGTCTCCAACATATTATGAGGTTCATATGACGTTCATAAATAGCTCCACATAGTTGAGGGTCAAACTTATGGATTACATGAACGTCATATGAACCTTCATCTCCTTTTCTTTTGACTATGATGCCTTCTCCACTATGGGTCATGATTTCACGCAGTCAACTAGATCCAGATCAATTGCAGAATAAGGAATATGCTATAGGGCTAAAGGATTTGAATTTCAATCTCCATATGCTTCTGATGGGAATAATCAATTGGAAAACTATGAGATCTATATTTTCTTATGATTCTAAAAATGGAATTCGCTCTGCTCGAATTGGATCAAAAGCTAGAACAAGATCAATTGGGTCAACAACCAGAACAAAAGGCTATGGAAATGGAATTGGACATGCCCTTATAGGTTTTAATGGATCTCCAACTCGATCTCTAACTGGCTCAACTACTTTTTTTTACCCCTTATGATTTCTCTTATGGCTCTGTTCTGGGATATAAATTAGGCTAAGACGTTGTAGGTTAAAATGAGTGGTAATTTGGTTCTTCTGCCTCTCTAGTAGCTGATTTTTCTATTAGATCTGTGGGATTAATTGATTCATAGTAAACAAAGTGAACTACACTAGCTCCTTTTACCTTCATCGTAACACCCTCCTCCCACATCTACCCAAACAACCAGCCAATTGAGGTAAACATGCGAGGAGATGCCACTATGATATGATTTAACCTCCTAAGTCACGTTAAGGAAATGAAACCAACATAAAAAAAAACCATATAGACGTTCAACATCAGCTTCACGACCCCTAGGAACCATTCCAACACTTTAGGCAGCTTGCCCCTGGGTCCCACTAATATTTTGGACAGCTTAACCCCTAGTCACTCTCATGCTATAGGCATGAAAACATCCAAATACCTCCAGTTTCTATGACAGGCTTCCTTGCCAGCATCCAGAGACTCTTTTTGTCAGTGTTATGCCAGCGCCCAAAGGATTCGAGCCACTTTTTCAGGCCCAGAGCTTAGATCACTGTCCATAATTGAAACGTATCTTCAAAACAATAAAATAACATGGAAATGGAATTAATAAACAAAATACTTGTCTAAGACCTTGACTGGACCACTACTAGCCATGACAGGCATTTCGTCAAACATATCACGAAAATGTAAACTACAGGTGTAAAGAACAGTTTTGAGCATTGGGGTCTCATACTTAGCTGAGAATTGCTAAGGACCATTAATGCAAATACACATCAACTGTCATTCCATCCATTAGGTCATAGATACATTGATCATTCAATTACAAGTAAAAAAATATGGTGAAATCCATACATAGCTATTGTCATAAAATACATACATAACCAACATAATAGTAACATAAATACTCATGAAATTACTACCATATAATCCATCAAAATTCTCATAGAAATACAAGGAGAAATAACCTTTCATTAATGATGCAAAATCCAAACCCAGGATGGGACTTCCACTTTCCACCTGACCATAAAATGGCTGAACCAAATCTCTCTTCAGTCATTCACCCTCATGCCATATTCCAAACATGAATGTGGGATCTCATAGAACACATCAATCAAAATCATCTAGGGATTCCAGAGGCCATCCACCTTAATCCATCAAATAGTGATTCCACCTCATGGTCAGAAATCACAAAACCATCATCATATTGGTCTCTATCCAAGCCTTCTAGGGCCCCAGAGTGTTTGTCCAACCAAGGCCTCCAAGACTAGTAACTCAACCCACAGATTATACAGGGCTTCTAGAGTGTTTGTCCATCCAAGGCTCCCAGGACTAGTAACTCAACTGACCAAGGGCTTCCATATCGTTTTTCCAACCAAGGCTTCTAGGACTAGTAACTCAACCCAAGTTGTTACAGGGCTTTTAGAGTGTTTGTTCAACTAGGGCTTACAAGACTAGTAATTCAACCCAAGCTAAGGAAACATGAGAACCAACCAAAACAAAACAAATGAAATAAACCCACAATCACCATGGTTATCCAGGAAATGGCAAGGCTAGGCAATCCACTATCAATCTTGACCACCTCCATGCCAGTGAAAGTTCACAACCAATAATCCACATGGATATTCCATGCATGCCAAAACTAGTGAAGGAAGCATACACGCAACTCAGTACCTGCAAGAAAATCTAATGTAGCTACTGATCTTAATGCCCTCTTGCGCTTTCATGTGCTTCCTTTGCCTTCTTTCTCCAAAAATCCAAGTATGCCACACCCTCCAAGTGTGCTCCAAGAAAACTCTATGTCTCCAAGAGTATGTGAGAGAGAGAGAATAATGAGAGAGCTCCAAAACTGAACTGGCAAAAGGTTACCAACTGATCCTTAGAAGCCTTTTTATGAATGAGGCTTCTATTTTCTTCATTTTCCATTATTTTCCTTCATTGTCCTCCTCACATGCAACCTGTGACCTTTCATGTCCTTTTTTTCCTAATTTCCATTATTTTCATAGATAAATGTGCCAAAAATGCCATTTTGTCTTTCCAAAGCCTTAGCCATTTCCTTTGCCAATTTCCTTAGCCATAAAAAAATCACAAGTGATCCCCATCACTAGGATTTTTCCCAACATTCATCTTGGAATAAGTGTCCCATCATCCATGGTTATTATTTTTCTTTTATTAACTTTTATTACATGGAATTTTCACCAGGGTTGTTGCATAACCCTCCCCGTTGGGGGAACATCGTCCTCGGTGTTCAATGCCACCTATAACCAATAATACTATTGAAAACAAAACATACTACCCATGGAGCTTTCTAATACAACTCATTGTGGTATTTACAATGAACATATGCTAGAAAACATGACAATCATATCATTTATTAGATCTTTATAACACAACTCATTACAATATTTAAAATTACAAAAACATATAATGATTTTCTTCACCTAAAAAATAATCATACTATGTAGGGAGCTTTATAAATCCAACTTAATACAATATTTACAATAGTACACACATATACACATATGCACCTTTTCTCATCCAACAAATAAAAGGATACGATGCCTGCATCCACAACGAGGGAATCTAGAGTCTCACACCTCCACCCTCAAAGTAATACCAGGATTAACTTCCTTCCCAAGAAGTCTAGAATCCACTGCAAAGTCAAATCTACATCCAATTTCCAGCACTATAATCCCGCGTCATTTTTCCTCTCAGTGAAAAATTACCGGCTCATTGTTTCAAGGCGCACTCCCAATGTGCATATGATTCCATATGGAAATGCTAATGACCAAAACAAATCCATCCCCGACCTTCCCTTCTCTTCTACACAGTCCCTCGGATAATCCTGCCACCCCCTTTTGTGCAGTCACACACCTTCCAAGTTCCGCTGGCACCCCCATCCTAGGCAATCCATCCCTTGGCAAGGCTTCCTCGCATCAGAAGATACAAAAACCAAGGGATATCCTTGCCTTAAAATCATCATACCAGTCATAGCATGCTCATGGAAATCAATGGACACTATTGGGTACCAGTGTCCCTCAATGTCCCTGCTCTTGAATACTTTACCAAGTGACTACTGTATTTTCCAATTCCTTTTGCTGTTGTAGATTCTTGCAGTCGATTTCAACCACCCAACTGGGCATTTCCATGCTTCCTATACCAAGCAGATAAATTCCATTGGATTCAAAATAAATTGAAATAACTTCAAATCATACATCATTGGCGGCTCTTCAATAAGGTACACCTGCAATCCTATTCACTTCCTGTCACAACAAGTCAAACTAGCATCTTTGACCAAATCATCATGTGTAAACATATCACATCATGTTAGCGTAAAACACAACCATCATATATCAAAATAATAAGTCACACATAACCATAATAAACCAGAATGATAGATCACATATTATCATCATAGACTAGAATCATAAATCACATGCATAATAGAACTAAAATAAAATATTGATACTTATCCTTTAATAAATCCTTAGCTTCCACCTATGTCTTTATTTCGTACGCACTCTAGATTGGTTGCCACACTTGACAAACAACCAGTGCTTTCTCCTCAACCATGTGCACATACACATACTATGCATCACACACGTACAACCACACATGGCATACAAAACCATGAACCTACACCCAGTGTACAACACAACACCATACATACTCCTACATTCGAAGTACAACACAACACAACACGTATATGTACACAATGTACATCACAAGGCATACCTCCAAAAATAACGCGTGACACCAAAAATTGCATACACATACACCTGATATACAACACAACTCATATATCTATACCTGATGTATAATGCCACACAATACTTGTACCCACACAGGGTACAACACAATGAATACACATGTCACGATACGATGACTACACAATTCACATACATAGTACCGCATGTACACAACACAACATGTACGACATGCACATAATACCACATGTATACCAGTGCCATATGTACAACATGTACATAGTACCACCTGTACAGTACAACTGCTTGCACAATGTGTGCACATCATCACATGTAAATGACACTACCTGCACAACATGTATACAATAGGACATGTACACTACACCACCTATACAATGTGTACACAATACCACATGTACATAGTACCGCATACATGACACCACCTGTACATAGTTCCACATGCATGATATGTACACAGCACCACATGCACACAGTGCCACTTGTACAACATGTACACATCACCACATGCACACAACACCACTTGTACAATCACGCACACAATACCTTATATACATAGCACCACATGTACAACATGCACGCAACATTGCATGTACATAAAACTACATATCGAACATGTACATAGCATCATCTATACACAACATCGCATATCCAACATGCACAAAGCACCATATGCACACAACACTGCATATCCATCATGCGCACACTCTAATATGTACACAACACTACATATATGACATGTACATATCATCACATGTACAACATGCATGCAACACTGCATGTACATAACACTGCATATCCAACATGTACATAACATCATCTATACACAACACTGCATATCCAACATGCACAGAGCACCATATGCACACAACACTAGATATCCATCATGCACACACTCTAATATGTACACAACACTACGTATCTGACATGTACATAGCACCACCGTACCTAGCACTTCATATGCAACATTCACACAACATTATCTATACCATCTTGTACATAACATTGCATAAACAATAGGTACACACACTATATATACAAAAACAAAACATGCACAAAATCATAGATGCAACATGTACAACACCTACAACATATGCACAATAATAGTGCCACACATCGAAACCACACTGTGTCTACTAGGCAGCCTTGCTTCTAGTCTCTATCCATCATCCATGCTTTTCCTAGCATGCCACAAACCACACTGCTTTCATTCTGCTGATGCATCCCTTAGTATAGCTTGTCCATAACATAAACATAGGCATAATACAAGCATACAATATCAATTCATATCCACAAGATACTAACCTCGTATATTTGTCATGACTACTCTCTCCTTGATTCCCATAATACCAGGAACCTCGTCATGCCATTCACCTGCATAAGCAATCATTTCTCCACAAGAATGAACCCTGATGACCTTGTCGGTCAGTGACATACATAGATACACACACACACACATATATAAATTATCATAAACAATCATGATCCATGATGACACCATCAAACACGACATACATACTTACATACATGTATACATATATAAGCATCAACATAATCACGCTCACAACATAATTACTAGATATCATAAGGTCAAGATTAAGAGAACTCCCTTTATGTGTGCAACACATGTGCAACATTGAGAACAACAATTCCCAACATAGCCAAGGCATATGAAGCCTTAGATACATTTACTTCCCCTTTCATGTTACCTTTCTCATGATTGTCCTGCCATTGTCTGTTTACACCAATGGACCCAACCAGTCCAATTGGTTGTCATAGTCTTACCTTCTGTTGCACTTACTCATGCACAGAGATTCATCTAAATCTTACATTACCTTTCTGGTACCACACATATCTCCCCAATCTCCATCATTTTTCCTCTTTCCCAAACCAATTCCCAATACTCTCGAAACATAAAAGGCAAGACAAGAAACAAAAAGAAGAAAACCATGGAAAACCAACAACAATACGACACCACAACAAGGTGGCAAGGCCTTACACCAGATATAAATAACAACGCAAATCGAGCTCAACAAATAATAAGAGACCAAAAGCGCAAGACTAATAACATACACCATGACTCAATCCCCATGGTTCCCAGTGCTTCCATAAAAAAATCAACCTGAGCCTTCTTTAATATTTCATGGAAGTCTCTTTCTCATGCAATCCCATGCATCATATTACCATAAACACATAACTGCCAGTGTATAAATAATGGTCTCCACCATGACATCATCCTCCAAAGTAGGCAATAATGCATCGAGGAACTCATGCGAAGGTACAAGAGTGATCCTAACTCCAATAAAGTCCCAAAGTGCATGTGTACATCTCCAAAAGGTGCCTCCTCCATTGTGGCATCATCCAAAAGAGGCGCTACATCACCCTTTTCATGCATGGGGGGGCAACGTGGCTACAATGAAACTTCAAAGGTATATAGAATCTATGTGCTTGGTAAAAGAGAAGTGGAGTTTCATTATAAGCAAACTCAACTTGAGCCAAGACTTGATCCCACTGCTTGGGATGATCTCCAACCAAACTGCGCAAAATATTGCCTAAAATTTTATTCACCACTTCAATTTGACCACCAGTTTGTGGGTAGTATGCTGAACTAAAGTTCAATTATGTGCCCAGTTTCCTCCACAATATTCTTCAGAAATGTCCCAAAAATATGATGTCTTGATCAAAGATGATACTTTTGGGAATTCCATGTAATCTTACAACTTCCCGAAAGAATAGAATAGTAGCAGGAGTGGCATTACTAGTTTTAGCAATGTGAAAATTTCCTTAAATTATAGCAACTATGAATTTATTCTTCTGGCTAATTAAATTATGCAGTTTATTTTGTTACAAAAAAATAACGAATAAATCACACCACAAATTTTCACACATAAAGTGCATTGTGGAAATAAACTGGGCACTGAGAAAATGATAGCACACATAATAAAATTGACACGTTATTTTTGGACAATTGTCCCCAGAAGAACCCAATGTGGGAAAACTAGTCCAACAACTAAGGGTTTTATTATTATGCAACAATGAAATTATGACTACAACCTCTAGATGCCCAAAACTAACAATCCTCTACATGATAAACTGGCCCCAAAAATTAGTGAGACAAATATTGCCTCACCCAACACTGATCCAGCTCCAAATCTGGCACAAATCGGGCTGCTCGAAACCCCTACATCAACCTCTATGCCAATGTTGTGTAGCCCCTCACATGCACTACCTAGAATATCCTCTTATCAAGACTTCTAACCCAACTCAACCTCGAAAAATTACTTGTTGGCCCTTACAAAATTTCTCCTCGCCTCTAGAAATGATTATGGGATTTTTTTAAGAAATGATATCTAGTATGCTTCTATTGGCTATTGTTGCATAGCTGAGGAGGAGGAGAAGCCATACCAATAACATTGATATTAGCACAGTTGATACTATGAACGAATATTTAGTAACCTCCTTGATGTGTGGCAAAAAATAAAAGAAATAGGGAATGAAAGATAAGCCAAAGTGACCCAAGAAATGATGTATGGTGGAGAACTCAAGGAAAATGTAGATGAACACAGTGAGTCCTAGAGGAGTTAATTTTCCCCATGAATCTTCATAACTGGGATGGGCCATCGTTGGAAACATGTAGGTTATTATCGCAATTAACATTACCCTGCTCCAATGTATCATAAATAAGTTATTCCTAATTACCTCACCACTCAATGGCTATGGATTGTTCAAGATCTCTTTTAGTAAAGTTATGTGTGTTCACCATGTTCATAACTTGGATGGTTAGATCACTAAGGACGAGTGCATTGTTAGGATCCCAATGGGCTCTCTTCTTTCTTTCCTTCATTGTATCCATTCCAGGAAGGACAATGAATACTAACACACTACAACAAAGCCCAAATAACTCTGCAACATGCTCGAGAGTGAGAGGGATCTTGTCCCACTCTCCTTGAACTTCCATGATTGAGGCGAACACAATAGATGATGAGATGAAGATAGAGGACAATAGATGGTTGCAATACATCAACGAGGCCCTATACTCCAAAACTTCAAAAGGTAAGTGATGCATGCATTTTTGTAATTACATCATTATTTAAGTCCAATACTTTAACTATAGATCAACTTAATTGTAATTTTCAAATTATTTTATAAATACTATATTATATTATAATATCGGAAAATTTAATATTTTATAACTACTAATTGACACCATTAAATACATAAAATAGTATTTTTTTAAACAACAATGGACACTTCGAATTAAATTATTATTATGAAGAAGACATATATATATATATATATATATTTATATAATTATATATAATATATATATATAACTTGGACATCTATACATATAAAAACATTGACAATAACATTTCAAATTGATAGCCAATCAAATTGCTTAATATATATATATATCTTATATATATTTATTATATATATATATATATATATTCAAAAAAATACTCATTTTTAATGTACAAAGTTAAACTATGGAAATTTTATAATTTTTTTAGGTCAACCCCAAATTAATTTGGGTTTGACCAAAAACTCAATGCAATATCCTATGCATATAGCAAGGCTAATGGTAATTTTATAAAAATCAACTGCACACTTTTGTGATTAGCTTGATTTTTCAATTAAATGAAAGGGATTTGTGAAAACATATTTTGCTGGTGTTTAAGAGTGAAAGAGAAGGCATTTTTATTTTTTGTGTATTGGGCATCACATTTCCATCGATTTTCTTATTAAAGTGAAGGACTTTTGAAGTGCCAAGGTGCATATGTTCACATTACTACTCAATCTCTTAGACATTCCACTTGGGCATGACAGTGGCTTGGGTTCCTTTCGGGTCTGTTATGCATGGTGCTAACATGGTCAAGGGCTTGTCACTAGCCGTACCAACCAAGGTTCAAGTCATCGACAAAGGGCTTCTTAGTTGGTCTACAGTTAGCTCTCCTCTCATTTGCATTTTTACTAGCAGCGTGCCTCTCTCAGGCATAAGTATCAAGTGGTCTTATGCATAATTGGCTAGATCAGTCCCAATCCTATATTAATAGTGCCTTGCTTTCCATAGCATTCATGAATGGCTCTATGGGATGACAAGAGTGTTATTCTACTTACTCAATTTTTATCAGAAATGCTAGGCTTGGGAGCCTACAGTTAGTCTCATTGTTTTCATAGTCTCTATGGGTTTTTTGCTCTATTAGATGCAATTCTCAAACGAAGACAATGTAATACAAAGATTTTGAATTTTTTCTTCTAGTTTGGTTTCCCCTCGAACAGACTAGTAGCACAAATACACTTCCTCTGTACTATTTTTCTAAATTTTTTTTAAGGGTGGTTCACGAGCACTGAGTGACCGCTACATCCATGGGAAAATCTTGGCAGATCAACCTAAAGGGATCTATCCGCCGACCAAACTAGAGAGGCCTAACCCCAAGGGTGTCGAGGAGATTTGACCCCATGACCTCTCGATAGGCAAGGTACTTAGCAACATGAACTCAACCAACTAAGCTATCGCTTGAAACTTGTACTGTTTTCTTAATAAAAGCCTAACCCTTACACAGAAAATTTCAATTTTACCAACTTATAAATATTATACTTATTTATAATTAACTTCTAATAAACTAATTTACATATAAAATTATAATATTAAATATATTCTTTTTAATAAATTATATATATATTAAACTTAAATCGTTGTAATTTCAATCTTTAACCCAAAAAAATAATAATTTATATAACATTTTTAATAATAAATTATTTGAGTTAAACAATTCAAATTAAATGAACATTTAAATATTTTATTTTTAAATTCCATTTTCTTTTATAAAATGTTTTATAATTTTAATAAACTTATAAAATATAAATTATTGTTTTTTTGTTGGGGTGAAAGAATATGAAGAATTGGATTGGAACAACTTTACCACAATCCAAGCCATGAAGTTTTAGTTAATCCACTCATTCTAGGCATTATTGATACTTCCTCATCGGTCTCACTTGACTTATGGTTTTTCTACTTCAATTAGAATTTACCAATATTATAACATCATTTTTTGTATAATGAAATTTGGACTAATAAACTATTTTGTAGACAAAAAAAATAAATTAAGCTTCGTAAATATAATTTCTAGCCTCAAAAATCATGGAAAATAAATTTTGATATAATTTCATAAAATAAACTTATTTAAACCAAAAAAGGTATTATTAAACAAAATATTATTCTTCTAGAAGTATTTAATTCCATCCCTATAATGTAAAGTATTATTTCCTATTTTTTACAATTTCTCATAAAATAACGATTTATAAACCAATATAAAACATGTTATTTAAAAAATTAATTTACTAATAAACCGTACATCAACCAACTTAACATAAACATAAAAAATTATGATGTTGGAGAGACAAATTTGAAATGTTATAGTATATCTATATTTGTAGTCGATCGACATTCTAGCATGAAAATATTAATGATAACTAAATCATCTTCGTATCAAAAAATCAAGTTTTTAATTAAGTAAATTAATATTTGAAATGACTCGTTCCACGATAAATATCAATTACATAATTTTAAATACATATTTTAAATTTAACATTGAAATGGAAAGATGAAGAAATATATTTATACTTTAATATAATGTGACGATAATATTTATTGAAAAACATAATTAATATATTTGACATTCGATTTTTTTAAATCTTAATTTTAACAAAATTATTAGAATTTTTTTTCAAACTTATTATATTTTTTATGTTTCAATAATTTATAAAGGACAAGGTTGTAATAAATATTTTGAAATTGAGTTTTAATTTTGGGGGTATTGAAGGTATTTTAAGAAAAAATAGTTTTTATTCTCAACCTTCTTAGTGTTAAAAAGATTACATATTCTTGCATCTCAATGTTTTGGAAATGTCAGTAACATTTAATTTCATTATGTAGCTTAAGGGAATTGGTTAGTATTTTAGCAATGTCAGTTTCATTCTTTGTGCTAGTAGAAATTGAAATATACTTTTGATCTTGTAGATTAGAGTCGATCGTGTCCTTATATTATCTTAACTTATTTTTATTTACTAATAATAATTTAATATTATCCCTACATGGTGACATCTTCCTATAATCCCCAAAAACTTAACCCATACATGGCGTCTCAATGTCATTCTCACGTTGAGCCATTGGTGGTCATGCTTAGAGTTGAAAGAAATTTTGGGGAGGCTCTTGTTATCCCTGTTGTTTATATTGTTCTTATACATTAAGTACCTAACCATGGCCACCTACTAAATGGGGGATAGGTTCACTTTTGTAAGGAGGATAAGATAGGGTACATTGGTTTTAATATCATGTTTTTAACTTATAACATTCTTTTGGATTTTGTCCTTACTTATCCAAGATTCTCTAGAAATATTGCATCCCGAGAGTTCATATTTGTATAAGATAAATGAGTGACAAGAGTATAAAATAGAAATTTTTTCTTATCCCACCACTAAAGTTTTTCTAATTTATACTTTTTTTCAAGTCCATATTAAAATTTACATCACTCATTTATCCTTTTTTAACACTATAGTTAAAATTGATTTTATGATTAATATAGATTTCAAGATATTTGTATGAGCACACTTCCTCCAAACTATTATTATCATATATATGAAAGTGTCATAAATGATTTGATGACATTTGATTAACATAACCTTTATTTTTTCTATGTTCATAGTTATACCTATACTAGAACAAAAGTCTTTGAGGATTCTTAAATCATTATTAAGGTCAAAGGAACATATCATTAGCATAAAAAGGAAGGATGATGGCTATACCAACAAGAGTTGGCCCAATACAACTAGCTTCTTTTTCGACCAACATTCTATCTTATCAATGTAAATGCCAAAAAAATGGGGAACATGAGACAACCTTGTTTGACTAGTATATTACAATTAATTTCTTCCAACCATCTTTCAATGTTCTAAAACTTGGTAATGATACATTGATATAGCCTTACAAAAATAACTCTTAACACATAAAAAACTTTAAATATAAAATTACAAATTAAATTATAGTTCCAACAAATTTTAGGGAAGCAAATTCTAGACCTCCAAATACTACAACTTCACACTCGAAAATTGTAAGTGTGAGATGTCAAACGTTATAGCAGATGAGACGACAAAGGATATTAGTTCTATTACAATGCACCCTTATGGAATGTTAATTAAAGTTGAAAGATAGTACACAATTGGATGATATTTCTTAAATTCAGTGAGCCATGTTTTTTCTTTTTCCAAAATACTGGCCTAGTGAGGTGGGTTAATTAGCTAATTATAATAATCTTGTAATTAAAAGAAATATCTTAATCATAATAATTTATAATTTAAAAATATTTTTATTCCTAATTTTAAAAATAAGAAATAACTAAATTTTAAGTGTAAAAGTCATAATTAAATAAAACACCAAACTCTTCTTCATTAATAGACAAGAGACCCACTTATATACAATAATTTTTTACTATTAAAATCTACTAAAACATACCTACTCCAACTAACTCTTGATTTGAAGCTTTGAACTTTTTAAAAGAAAAACAGACACATTCATTCATTAAAATTGAAAATATTTATATTTGCAATTTTATTATGATTTAGTCTATGAAAAATAATTTATACTTTATCATTAATATTGTGATTGTGTAAAATTTACTTAGCCTTCCAGCTTCCACATTATGAACTAACCCCTTTCCACATTATGAACTAACCCCTTCTATCTAATTTGATACCATATTACTTATATTATTACTTTTATATTTTCTTACTTATAATACTACATTTAATTTAATTTATTTCATCAAAACGTAAAATCGAAATGGTGGAATATCAAACATGATACTACTGCAAAATATGTCATCTGAGCTTAACCAAAAAAATACGAGTCATACAACCTCTGGTACCAATATTTTGAAACGGATGTACAAACTTAACTTTGAATATGTGAAAGAAAGCCCGATAGGATCGTTTAGCCTGTTCAACTAATAGTAGAAGAGACCATGAATTAAACTAGAACGAACCTGCTCAATACATTACGAACTAAACTGAATATGGTCCATATTATTACACCCACCATTGGCACATTCACAGATCTATTTATTTTCCTTCCATGCCTATTAACCTATTCTTCAGACTTACCCTCAACCTCGGCCTTCTCTTCGGTAGGAGCTCCTTCAACTTTTTCTTCAACGCCCACACCCTCGGCGGATGGTTGACCAACAGTCTATTGTTTTGCAGGTTCGGCTTGTTCGAGCATTTTGGTGGAATCGTTGAGTTTTGACACTTCGTCGGATTCCACCGGGGTTGATTCTGCTTCAGGCTCCGAGGCATGCGGCATTACAGTTATTTTCTCTGCAGATTTCTCTACGATGGGGGGGCTTTCATCTACTTTTTTCTCGGCCGCGGGAACCTCTTGTGTGGGACTGCAGGCATGAGATTCTTCTTCAATAGGCCCTTCAATCATGGTTTCAATCTCAGTAACCTTCACAGCTTCCTCTAGGGGTTTCACTTGTTCTTCACTTGCCATCAATTCAGTTGACGTGGTAACCTGCACAAAGAAACAATGCATCATGGTATGATCAAATACTTGGTAAGAGTTCGATCCATGTAATTTTAAGTGGAAGTTGGGATCCATAGATCTCGCTGCAAATCAATCGATCTAAACTAAAAACTATGAAATCAAAATGGGTATGAGGCATAAAATTGCAATGTCAACTTGCAGAGCCTCATTGATGTACCTCTACACAGGCCATATTCTACTAATTCGAAATGTTTACACAAAATGATAAAGAAATTTAATTTTCTCATTCAAACGGAAATTCAATGGATGGTATCAGAAGTTTTATAGGTGGACTTATTAATTGGCAGTAGAAATCCTACAATATATTTTGCTACTGCACCATGGGAGATGGGAACTCTTGGTCGATAGTGCTACCGCCTACGGTAGATATCCATGGCGCTCTGTTGAAAAGTAGAAGGAACTGGGCCTGAGCAAAATGAATGCTTGAATTCAAACCAACTAAAAATTCAACTAGACGCGTGGGGTAAATTTGAAATTCAAATAAGCGCGGTGATGCAATACAATTGAAATTCAAAATGTCTGGACAAGGAGAAACATTGAGTTAATGTTGTCGACATGTGAGAATATATTGCCAAATTAAATACATTAATTAATTGAGTCAGAGCGATTAGAGGGAATTTTTCATTTCAATTTAAAAAATTTACGTGGCATAGCCCACCCTCTCACATTTCATTCAAGCGGGACTATGAGTTTGAAATTTTGAGCGGGACTGCGAGTTTGAAAAATTGCGCGCGGAGGTTTCGTTGAATGTGTGTAGGTGGACAGTGCATTTTCATTAACTACATCCACTTGCATTAAGTACATCCAAGTGATTAAGTCGGAGTGGAGGAGCCTGTCAAAGCGATAGCGGTGGTGGAGCCTGCTGCAGTCAGAGCTATGGAAACCGCCAGAAAATAAATCATGATGTATGGCCATGTATGTTACCATGCATGTATGTTGGTGAATGGCAAGAGCTAACCAGCTTGCTATAGTGCATTTAATGCCCCTATGGAGGCTGGTTCACCAAACATGGCCATGGGAATAGTGCATACGTTTTCCATATATTTTAATTGATGCCTCCACATAAATATAATAGTGTTTGAGAAACTTAAATTCAAAATCTCTATGAAGAATGAAATAGATTCCAAGTTGCTTTGCACCCAAGTTGTGCATGACTGCTTTTTAGGAAAGAGTTTTTAATTTATTAGAGTGAATGATCATGTAAAGCATAGGGTAGTCTATGTTACCTTCAAGTAGAATAAGTCAATATTCACATTCAATTTTGTTATTGATCTTAAGAAAGGATTTTACTCAAAGATGTTGATTTAAATGATCATTATAATAATATTGGACATCAAATTTAGATTACAAAAAAGAAAAGACATTGCAAGAAAACAATCCATATAAATAAATGTGATGTAAAATATGTCATTAATTTACTCGATCGAATTTAATTTTATCATTTTAAAAATATATTAATATATATGCAAAAGCAAATTTCAATATTTTTTCTATATTAAATATTCTTTAATAGTTTTGTATCATATATATATATAATATATATATATATTATATATAATATAATCTATACATATTTATAATTAACTTAAACCTATTGATGTAAAAATACTAAATAGTCATAATCAAATTTAATTAGCACTTAAAATCAACATTTTCTAGTCTTGGTTTATTAAAATTATGTTGAAGTAGTTACATATACTTTTCAAGGGTTCCCAAATTCTTGTTGTTAAACGTTGAGACTATACAATAATCATTTTGTGGAGAGACTTTAAACCTAGGTTGGCTTATTCAAGCTCCTTGGATTCTTTCTAATTTGATTTTATTTCGACCCTATGTGTTTGGTGTTTGATTTACTCTAGATTTGAGTCCCTTTGTGTGTATCCCTCTCTCTCTTTCTCTCTCTCTGACGCACCCATACATTCCCTAGCATCTTGTTAGATGCAACACTTAACAAGTCCTTGAGCTTTGGTACGAAAATTGGTTATAATGGTCTCTAGTTTTGGTGCTTTGCTACTCCATGGGATAATTATGGTTTTTAATAGACTTTTTTCGCGTGTTTCAAGTTTCTTTATCTTAAAGTTTGTTTGATTTCATAGTTGAAGTTATCGAATATCAAGATAAACAAAAAATATACAAAAATTTGCAAGCACAAGTGAAGATGATCGATAACAACAACTCTACTATTTGCACTTTTTAAGTGAAGGTCCAAGACAAGTAACCTAGAGACAAAGTGCACCATGTTAAGGAATTTGGTTGTTCCTCTAAGCGAGAATGTCAACTCAAGGACCTCAAATCAAATAACTCTAGACAATTTAGCACAAGGAGAACTCAAGGAGGAAGATATTGTGGATATCTCTTTGAAGTTATAAATCAATCAGTAAGAGCTACAACTAGTTAATCAAAAACCTATTGAAGCTATGAGCTACAACATATTCTATTTAAAAAAAAATTGCTAGAGTTATGAGACTCAAGAGGATGAGACTCAATGAGTAACAATGGCACTAGAGGATGAGACTAAGGCTAAAGTAACAATGGCACTAGAAGGACGAGACTCCGGCAATATGTCAATTTCCACATATACGACAGCCTTATGTGTAACTTTTGAATATATGCATAACTTTTGTATATGTGCATATGTTTTGTATATGCACATCTATTGTATATGCACAATTTCCAGATATGCACATATACGAAATATATGCACATATACGAATGAAGCGCATATACGGTAGATGCAAATATACAAAAGTTGTGCATATATAGAAGACGCACATATACATAATTTATGCACAACTTCAGCCACTATATCAATACATGACTCTTTGGAAGTGGTTTTCAAGGCCTACAATTGATGAGCGTAGTGGGATATTTGATGGGATCACGAGAGGTAAGGATTTTTTCCAAATTTCACATGTCCTACAAGGAATGAGATGGAGCTTAGGTTCAATACCTTGACTTTTATCAATTCCATAACCTTATTGTTATTCCATTTGGAGATATCGGTGTGTATATTATGCTTCTTGTGTGCCAATATTTTGTCGTTGCGACAACGACCCTCCAAAATTTTGGTCTAATTCAATTTTCAAGCCTAAAATAATTGTCGTTCCAATCTATCTAGTGTTGTCACACTCTTTGCTTAACTATATTTATGTTTTATCTAAGTGTTGCATCCTCCTAAGTCATGTTTTCTAAGTGTCACCACCTTATGTTTAAGAGTGCTTATGTTATCTTATCCAAATATAGGTGCAGACATAGCTTTTCTTGACTTAGCAACTAGCTTTGTTCGCTCATGTAAAGAAGATGAAACACCTTTGGAGAATCAAACAGTCTACAAATAAATGATTGGAAGCTTGCCATACCTCACTGCCTCAAGACCAAATATACTTATAAAACTTATATATTTATATTTATATATAACATAAAAATAACACATTTATAAATGTATAACATCATAATCAATATAACAATAATTTAAAAATGGAGCCCAAATGTTGAATGCATGTGCACAAGGTTTTCCAAACTCTCCATTGCAAGTACCATGAGGCGAGCTCACTACTCATAACCTATGTATGAGCACAAAGTGTTGACAAACCTTTCCCTAGGTGTGTCACGCCCAACTATCTGTCTTTTCTCCACCACATGGTGCCGCTAGTCCAAAATTTCTTCTAGGGTGCGATATCGATCTCCGTTGAGGTCCTAGAGCCCATCGACTTATTCCCTATGTCACACAATGCATCCTCATGCATTCTTAATTAGTGAAACTGATCCTAGATATGTGTTAAAACCATTCTTGATATGAAATATCATTCTCACTATGTATAAGAAAGCTTCATTATCTATAATGGTCCATTTCACTTTTCACATATATTTTACTTTTTAACAAATCTACATTAAAATAAAATATTTTCACTCTTTTTTTCAACATAACATAAATCTCATGCATGCATTCTTAAAAATCTTTTAAAATCCTCAAACTCATAAAACTTGAAAAAAAATATGACTAATCATCATCGAGTATATAGACAATTTTATACTTAATAAATACACTAAAGAAACAACATTAACATGCATTTAAAATTGTATTAGCTTTTTACCTCCTTGAACCCCCGAATCTATGGATCTCACTTGCACTAAAAGTTACTCTAGCCCCAACAATTATTAGGCTGTCATAAGGGTGTGCATCCTCATGTCACCCCCAGATCTCGTTTTACTCAAATTCAATCCCAGATGGAGGTGATATGTTCCTGGATACAAATGGTATTTGGAAATGATATCTAACCCCGCAACATATGTGGGTTGCACCCAGGGAAATTATCCTTATATGGCCTCAAACCCTAGATGCCCATACACAATACAAAGAAGGAAATCCATCTAGATACCAATGGACTTTGAAAAGGATATCTAGCCCTGTGACATATTCGGGCCATGCTCGAAGGAAGTTTTCTTAACCAACCTCAAACCCCAGATGCATGAATACAATACTTATAAGTAAATCTGCCCAAATACAAGGGTACATAAAAAGGGAATCTGACCCTGGATATGAACTACTGCAAATGAGTAATATGACCATCTACTACATCTTTTGATCCAACCATTAACCTTGTATCAACCCCTTTCCATGTTTGAATATTCAAATATATCACAAGGTAATCCAGCCTCAGATGCATCTAGCAATGCAAAAATTTAAGTTCTCTTAACACACCCCAAATACCTGGATCCTAGATATCATCAACTCTTAAAAGGATAAATCTAGTCTCATAGTGATTTCACCTTGATTTGACCTCTACATGACAAAGATAGTTCTAGCCACTACCAAATACCTTGGATCACCAAATTTGTGTGCAGGAGCACTAAAGGGAAAAGAACAAGGGAAAATGCAGGAGCACAAAATTTTTCTGTAGAAGATTTTGTATATGCATAGAGAATGGAAGTGTGCATATATGGAAATCAAACATATACAAAAATGCAATTGTATTTATGAAAGTTAAATTCTATATATGTTCACTGCTCTCCTCACAATCCAGTTGTTTCACTGATTTTGGATTAGAAGAGTTATTCAAGGGACCTGACACATTCTCTGCAAAGATGAATGAGTTTGAATAAATATGTTTGGAGGAATTGGGATGGAATGTGTTTATAAGCGGCTATTCTTCTTGACCCCTTCTTCAGTGGAGAAGAACATATCGAGTCCAAATTGGGGGTGGAGGTAGAGGTTTTTGTTAAGGGACGAGATGGAATATGGAGAATCTCTTCCTATTGGAGCGGACAAAGACCACCCTTTTTGTAACCCACATGGACCCCGTTCTCAGGCTCTATCCACCTTGGTGTATCCTTGAATGTTGATATTTGTGGCAGAGAAGATATGTGTGTATACAAAAGTTGTAAATATACAAAAGTTGCACATATATGGAATTTGTGCATATACGAAAGATATAGACATCAATTTTGTGATCCTTTCTGTATATGCACATATCTTTCGTATATGCACAACTTCCGTATATTCAAAACTTTTTTATACACACATATCTTCCATGTATGCGCATATCTTCCGTATATGCACAACTTCCATATGTGTGCAACTTTTGTATATGCACTTTTGTATACGTACATTACTGGATGCATCTGAGGTTGGATTACCTTGTGATAGATCTGAATATTCAAGCGTGGAAACGGGTTGATACAACATGAAAGGATGGATCGAAGGAAGTCATAGACTGTCATATTACTCTTTTATAGTAGTTCATATCCAGGGTCAGATTCCCTTTTTAAGTACCCTAGCATATGGGCAAATTTCCTTCTATGTATTGTGTCCAAGCATCTAAGGTCTGAGGTTGGCTAATAAAATTTCCTTTGAGGATGGCCCGAATATTTTACAGGCTTAGATATCCTTTTAAATGACCATTGGTATCTAGGTGGATTTTCTTCTATGTATTGTGTTTGGGCATTTGGGGTCTGAGGCCATATAAGCACAATTTCCTTCATTGAAACCCACATATGTTATGGGGTTGGATATCCTTTCCAAAGACCATTTCTATCCAGGAACAGAACACCTCCATGCAAGATTGGATCTGAGTATATCGGGATCTCGGGGTGACATGAGGATCCACACCCTTGTGACAGCCTATTAATTGTCGAGGCAAGAGTGCCTTTTAGTACAAGTGGGATCCATACATTCGGGGATTCAGGGAGGTAAAAATTTAATACAATGTTAAATGCTTGGATCAACCGCAAACTAGACATAACATGGAAACACTGCAAAAACACGAAGAGAGAACACCTATTGGGGGGGGGAGGGGGAACTGATTAGTCTTATAGGTTGTTCTCCTTATTTGCTTCCGCAGTCTACTCATGAAATAGCACATCTCAACTTGAAAAAACTTTATGAGTCAAAGGATTAAACAATTTATAAGCTTTAAACTCAGTGCAGTATCTACAAAGATGCATTTCATGGCCTTAGGATATAACTTCTTCCTATCATCCTTTGGAATATGGGCAAATGCTTTTGACCCAAAAACCCTTAAATGATTCATTGCAGGCTTATATCCATAAAGTGCTTCAAAAGGAGTTTTAAAATTGAGACATTTAGTTGGACTTCTATTTTTTAAGTATAATGCAGTGTTGATGGCTTCAACCCAAAAACCATTAGATAGATCCTTACCTTGAAGCATACTTCGTGCGCACTCCACAAGGGTTCTGTTTTTTTCGTTTAGTAACTTCATTTTGCTACAGAGTGTGAGGTACTGTGTACTATTGAATAATCCCATGATTCCTGCAAAATTTCATAAACTCCCCCAACTTGTATTCTCCCCCTTGATAAGAGTGGAGAATCTTGATGAATTTCCTTGTCTGCTTTTCCACTATATTCTTGAATTTTTTAAAGGATTGAAATGTCTAACTCTTCTTTGTAATAAAATATACCCAAGAGAATCTATTGCAATCATCAGTAAAGAGTAGAAAATAATATGCACCACCTAGTGACCTAGTCTGCATAGGTCCACATATATGTGTCTGCACAATCTCCATAATATCTCTTTTCGAATGGGGAGTGTGAGCATTCTTGCGAGAGAGAAGAGCAGTGAGCTTTGAAATGGAGTAGAGTGTTGCAAGGGTAGTGTTGTGGTGAAACAATGGAGATCCCTTAGCAGAGAAAGTGTTGCAGTGGGCAACAAGAGGAAGACCAACAAAAGTGTTCAAAAAGCAGAGTGCAGAAGTTGAATCTGCAAACAACCATTAAGTTGGTATTTTACTTGAAATTTTATGCCTTTGTTTTCAGTGTCAAAATTGTACGAAAAAGTAAAATAGGGCAGTGATAGGTTGGTGCCTCTAGGAAAGTACATGCTTGCTAAAAAAAACCTCTTGGCAAGTTGGTGCTTGCTAAACAAAAGGGTTTTGGTGCCTCGAGTGAGTGGGTGCTCACAAACAAACATATGTGATTAAGTTGGTGCTTAAATTACATCATAAAACAAACAACAAATTGGTGGTTTTTTCCTTTTGGGTTTCCATGTGAAAACACTGTGTCAAATGTATGATGGTCATGAGATTGTTGTTTGAGTATGTGTTCTGAAAGTTTATAAGATTTATTGCTTTATGAATGAATGTTTTCACAAAT
The DNA here is from genome assembly GCA_000404065.3 of Pinus taeda. Taxonomy (NCBI): domain Eukaryota; kingdom Viridiplantae; phylum Streptophyta; class Pinopsida; order Pinales; family Pinaceae; genus Pinus; species Pinus taeda. The sequence continues at coordinate 49,772 of APFE030702821.1, read as the reverse complement.
GAAAGAACATAAGAAGGAACTGTAAGCATAGTGAGAAAAGAAAATACAGAGTTTCTTAAATTACTGATTCACCCCCCTCTCAGCAATTCCTTAGTTCCAACAATTGGTATCGGAACCAAGTTCCTTGAGTAACAATTTAACCATTGGAAGGTAGATCCTATAGGAATTATGAATAGGCAAGAGAGTCAAGAAGTTTACTAGAGTAGGGTATCGTCTTTGATGGAGATAATTATGCTTTTTGGAAAGTAAGAATAAAGGCATATCTTATGTCCCTAGGGATAGATGTTTGAACCTTAGTACTAGTAAATTACAATGTCCCAGATATTCCCCTCCATAGATGAATATTTCAAGAAATTGTATCTAAGCAATGATATCCAAGCATGCCATTCTTGCTAGTCTCAGTCAGTCAGAACTTGTGAAGGTTATGCACTGTAAGTCTGCTTATGAAATGTGAGAGAAGCTTAACCAGTGTCATGAAGGAGATGAAAAAGTGAAGCAAGCAAAACTTTAGACTTTCAGAATGAGGTTGAAAGCTTGAAGATGTCTGAGAATGAAAGCATAGTTGAGTACTTCCTCAAAGTTGAAGAATTATTTAATATGATTAGAGGACTTGGTGACGAAGTCAAGGAAGAGTTGATCATTCAAAAAGTATTAAGATCTCTACCTTCAACTGACTCTATTAATTGTTAAAGGTCAGTTAACTGAGTACAACTGATAATAACTTCACTATCTTGCTAAAATTTAGTAGTCAACACATGCATCACTAAAATCCAAGCCTATGACTTGAATTTACTAAGCTAACTGAATGACAAGAACCATGTCAACTAGTTAACCGCCTCCAGGTTGTCCTACTAATGTGGAAATTCAATTTGACTAAGGCTGAAGTCAAATTGAGCCTTTATTGCTACACTTTCTAATAGGGACAAAGCAAGGAGATCCAACCTTAAGACAACCATCCCAAGTCACAGAAAAAATAAGGGTAATGGGAAGTAATAAAAAATACATTGGAAAGTGGTGTGAGTTCCATAAAATCCCCTTGCATAACACTCATGAATGTTGCTTAGAACAATCATTGTTGGTTAACCTTAAAGAAAAGGAATAGACTTTGGTTCTTATTATAATTTAGAATAGGATATTGGAAAGTGGTCCATTGATGTATAACCCAATACAACCATCTCAACCATGAAGATATAGCTAGAAGAGCTAGAGGAGCATGAAGAGGGGGGGAAACTCTTCTATTTTGATGTGGGTAGGGGACCCCACTACATTTCATCATTGACAGTGGAAGATAAAACAACCTAATCTCAATTGAGTTAATCAATATATTGAAGTTTTCAATAGTGCCACATCCCTAGCGATACACTAGTTGTTGGTTGAGCCATGGATGATACATTTTCATTAGCGAACAATGGCACATGCCCTATGCCATTAAGCCCTTCAAAGATGAGGTGTTGTGAGATGTTTCCCCGCTCAAAGTTTTGGATGTTCTTTTAGGACAACTGTATATGTGGAAATTGACATATTGCCCAAGTCTCATCCTTCTAGTGCCATTGTTACTTTAGCCTTAGTCTCATCCTCTAGTGTCATTGTTACTCATTGAGTCTCATCCTCTTAAGTCTCATAAATCTAGTAATTTTTTTTAAAATAGAATATGTTGTAGCTCATAGCTTCAATAGGTTTTTGATTAAGTAGCTCTAGCTCTTACTCATTGATTTATAACTTCAAAGAGATATCCACAATATCTTCCTCCTTGAGTTCTCCTTGTACTAAATTGTCTAGAGTTATTTGATTTGAGGTCCTTGAGTTGACATTCTTGCTTGGAGGAACAACCAAATTTCTTAACATGGTGCACTTTGTCTCTATGTTACTTGTCCTGGACCTTCACTTAAAAAGTGCAAATAGTAGACTTGTTATTATTGATCATCTTCTCTTGTGCTTGCAATTTTTTGTATATTTTTTGTTTATCTTGATATTCGATAACTTCAACTATGAAATCAAACAAACTTTAAGATAAAGAAACTTGAAACAAGTGAAAAAAGTCTATTAAAAACCAAAATTATCCCATGGAGTAGCAAAGCACCAAAACTAGAGACCATTATAACCAATTTTCGTACCAAAGCTCAAGGACTTGTTAAGTGTTGCATCTAACAAGATGCTAGGGAATGTATGGGTGTGTCGGAGAGAGAGAAAGATAGAGAGGGATACACACAAAGGGACTCAAATCTAGAGTAAATCAAACACCAAACACATAGGGTCGAAATAAAATCAAATTAGAAAGAATCCAAGGAGCTTGAATAAGCCAACCTAGGTTTAAAGCCTCTCCACAAAATGATTATTGTATAGTCTCAAAGTTTAACAAAAAGAATTTGAGAACCCTTGAAAAGTATATGTAACTACTTCAATATAATTTTAATAAACCAAGACTAGAAAATATTGATTTTAAGTGCTTATTAAATTTGATTATGACTATTTAGTATAGTGACAAATTATGCTAATTTAATAGTGTAATATAACTTTCATGATGTATTTTTACATCAATAGGTTTAAGTTAAATTATATTTATTATATTATATAATATATATATTATATATATATATAATACAAAATTACTAAAGAATAGATCAAGTAAATTAAGTACATCTTTTATATCACATTTATTTATATGATTGTTTTCTTGCAATGTCTTTTCTTTTTTGTAATCTAAATTTGATGTCCAATATTATTATAATGATCATTTAAATCAACATCTTTGAGTAAAATCCTTTCTTAAGGTCTTTGAATGTGAATATTGACTTGTTCTACTTGAACGTAACATAGACTACCCTATGCTTTACATGATCATTCACTCTAATGAATTAAAAACTCTACCCTATGCTTTACATGATCATTCACTCTAATGAATTAAAAACTCTTTCCTTTGCTTTACATGATCATTCACTCTAATGAATTAAAAACTCTTTCCTTAAAAGCAGTCATGCATAGCTTGGGTGCAAAGCAACTTGGAATCTATTTCATTCTTCATAGAGATTTCGAATTTAAGTTTCTAAAATGCTATTATATTTCTATGGATACATCAATTAAAATATAGAAATAAATAATAAATATAAAAATCATTTTTTTTTTTTTTAAATATATATTATTAAAAAAGTAGCGAGTTAACCTAATTTTTACCACACCCTAATTTACACCTTAACACTGACATACATGTTTTATATTTGATAAATAACCTTTTTTAAAAATATATATTAATTTTAGAATTAAATTATATATATATATATGTTAAAATAATTAAAAATATACACATTTTTTTTATGGACAAATTTTCTTTAAAATACACATAAGTAAAGCTAAGAATAAATCTCTTTCACTCGAATATAGTATCAATAATCACAAACATAATATCAATAATTATGGTTAACCAAAGCATTAAGAAGTGAAAATACATTGATTCAAAGCAAACAATATCTCAATTAAAGTACATATACACTACATTTATATAAAATTTTAAATAAACGTATCTTACAAATTAAATAAAATAATTATAAAAGTGATTGGGAGGAAAATAAAATAAAACTCATAGTTTATCTGCATTAAATTTGGAATTTTTCAGATATATTTTTTTAGTGAATTTGTTTTGAATTGGATAGAAATTTATTGGAATCACAAGTTTAAATTGTAAATTCTTATAATCCAGTTCTCCAAAAAAATTTCAAAATACCAAAACCATATTAGAATAAAAACACATTTTAAACAATAACATATTGAGATTTGATAAAAACAATTTTACTTATTTACAATAAAAAAACCAATAAAAAATCTCAGAAACCAAAATAAAATAATTATGGACATAAAAACTCCATAAAATAAATAACGCCATAACATAAATAAATTAGAACAAGGAAAAGACTATTAACCAAAATAACCATTTAGCTCAAACCTTATTATATTATATCACAAGATACCGAAACTTAAATCAAAGACGAAACTCGAAATTATAAGTAGAACAAACTAATTCACTGTCAGGAAAACAGAAAGAATAGAGGATAGCCAGTTAGAACAAATTGGGTCACTGTCACGAAAACACTATAGTCATTTTCTTCTTGTTTTTTCCCTCAACCGTTTGTCCGCAACCGTTTATAAATAGATTTGGAAAAATCAGAGCCATCCATGGATGGTCCAGCTGTAGTTCTTCAAAGGCTATGTCATACAACTCATCGTTGAGATCACTAACAAACATTCATAGCCGCCTTTCTCCTTGTCTCCAAATCATACCAGTAATTCATAGCCGCCTTTCTCCTTGTCTCCAAATCATACCAGTAATCCATCTTCAGAACTTCAACACAGTTGTTCTGGTTCACAATCCCTGGAAATGAATCTGTCCAATTTCACCAGGAGCAACTTCACTTGGTAGAAATGAGCGAGCTTCACAAGCTCTCTGTAATTCGCCTGCATTTTTTCAGAGCTCACCTGGGCATTGTACCGAAATAATAGAAATGTTTTGATACTTTCACCACCAACTTCCTGAAACCTCAGCGCTGGGCGAATGTAACACAAAAACCATGGTGGAAACCCAACAATGGTTCTGTTGTCAGTACATTTCAAAAACTTTGAGCGCGATTTGAAATTCACATTTCAAGTTTGGAGGGTTTTCAAAATTCAAGTAACTCGTCATATATGTATCGTATACAAAGGCGCATCCGCGCTCAAAACTCAAATTTGAAAATTGAAATAGAGGGACTGTTTGCCGTGTCTTGAAGGTAAGGCAAAAAAATATGGAGTTGTCTATAATGCGACTTTTTGGAAATTCCGGTGACGGAATCCGGCGGAAGAAATGAGGTTAAATTTTGATTTTTAACAGTTAAAATGGTTTTTTAACTGCATATTTGGATTGACCGCCCTGAAAAACCCTGGGAGTCATTGATTGTGCAGAAACTAGCTATCAAACTTGCAATTCCAATGAATTGCTGCCGGATTTTGACCGGAAAAATCCGCCGGAAAGACTTTCAAAAAGTCGCGTTAAAGACTACTGCAAAAAATATCCGGGCGATGTGCATTAATGCGGGAGTCAGAGCTGCGAAGCTTTCGGGAAATAGAGGAGAGCCGTGAAGGTGTTAGGAAGGCGGAAAATGTTTGACCATCGAACCGAGGCTGCCTGATGCTGTCAAATCTTCCCATGGCGATGGTGAACCAGCCTCCATAGTGGCATTAAATGCCCTATGGCATGGCAGGCTGGTTAGCTCTTGCTGTTGGTGAATCACTAAAGCAATCATTGCCTTAGTGACTTGTTTTTAGGAGTTTCCATTTCTGATGTTGCTGCCATCATGTAGTTAATGGTAATAAGAATACATTTCTGCTGAAAAAATCATCATTCTGGTTTGTTTTCTGGAGGCTTTTGTGACCAGATGTTGATTACACAAGTTCATTGTTGCTCCTGTCCAACGACTGCTATTGATGTTTGCTGTTATCTGAAGGCAACAGGTGGTCTCTTCAGATTCCAGGTATTCTTAAAACTTGATCATAAAAAAACAAAGAGGAAAAAGTTGAAGGTAGAGTTCGTTGTTGCTCCTGTCATTGGATGCTATTCATGTTTACTGCTATCTGGAAGTAGCAGGTCGTATCTTCAGATTCACGGTATTCTTAAAACTTTATCATCAAGAAAACAAAGAGGAAAAATCTGAAGGTATCGTATATGTTATTTTCATACTGCTGATTGGAGAAAATCATTGCTGTTTGTAGTCTTTCGCATGAATATGGATGACTACTAGTTGATTGTAGCATTAGAAGATTGCTGGTACGATAAGAGAGTAAATTTATTAAACCGAAAGTGTTGTTCGATTTGCTGGTCACACATTGAAACCTCTGGTTGACCAGGTGAAACAGTTCATTAAATGTTCCCCCAGTGTAACCAACAAAAACTGGGTTTTGGTGATTGAAGTCAGGACTAAATTCTCTGTGCTTGCTTTCCTCCAAAGAGTTGAAACCGACACACAGGGTTGAGGGTTTATTAAAAATGATATGCATCTAGGAAGGAGCAGTTATGACAGGACTTACACAAGGAGGAATGTTTTCTGACTGTCATAAATTAAATGGGAAGAATTATGCTGTTAGGGAATAAAGCATGAAGACAATTCATACATACCACAATTTAAGAGAAGCTTTGATGATTGTCACCCTATCAATTGCAGACAACATATTTCCCATGTCCAGGATGTTGAGGATACCCTTCAAGATTGGGAAAAGCTTTTAGTAGTACATGAAACTCTCAAATTGTGACGCTTGATAATTTAAGAAGGTGGTTCAATAACCAATCAGCTGACATGTTAGAGATCAGTAAATTGCAGGTTGACAGAGGATAGAAGCGAGCATTGACCTTAATTAATTTAAGTAGTTTGCCTTGTTCTTTCAAAGATTTTGCAACGACTTTGACAATTATAGTAACAACACTGTCTTTGTCCTTTGAAGAGCTTGAAGTGCTCTCACCTCAAAATGAGCAGCACAATAAACAATTTTGAGGAGGAAAACCACCAAGGAAAATGATAACAATTTTGTTGCCAAACTGACAGAAAAGGAAAAAGAAAGCAGAAAATATTTCAGAACAATGTAAGAAGGAAAATCCTAGACCAATATATGACAGAAAACCCAATCAGAAACAAATAAAGCAGGAGAGAAAATTTTCATTCAAATTATAATAATATCTGATTTGTTTCTATTGTGGTGAGACAGGCTATTTGAAGAAGAATGTAGGGAAAACCTACATGATCTTTCATGTGAAAAGTTTAATAGACAAAAGTAATTCTGTCGATAATAATTCAGTTGATAGGAAAGAGTCAAAGGACACATGGTGCGACTCAGGTGCCACACAACACATAACAAACATGAAAGAATGGTTCACTTATCTTTTATGGACATAAGTGTAGAGAAGAGATTGTAACACACACTTGGAGATGACAATACACATGAGGTCCACGAGTTGATTGTGTTCCTATAAGAATACCCCATAGTGAGATACAGATTTTGTTCCTATTAGAATACCCCATAGTGAGATACAAAACAATAGTAATGTCTAGTTTGTACCTGGTTTAAAGAAGAGTTTGCTTCCTATTAGTCAAATTGCTAAGCAAGCTTTTAAAATTGAAATCAACTCCAACAAGTGTGTCATTAGAGATTAGCAAAACTTCTACAGGGCAGTTGCAATGGGTTTTGAAGAAGCAGGCTTATTCACATTTTCTGATACTGTAGTAAAACAGTGAGAAACGGATGCATTTCAGACCAACTTTGGCATGAGAGATATTGGCATTTAAATAATTTTTTATCTTGATTCGTTGAATTTTTATCTAGTATAGGCATTTAATAGTTTTTATAGTCTGACTCTGCACTAAGTTAAAGAAGCAGATGGAGTTTGTACATCTTGTCTAGCCAGAAAGAGACAACAGTAAAAATTGGAAAAAGGAAGCAGTTTGGTAGGTAGATTCCAAAAAGTCAAAAACACAGATTGTTGCATTGAAACCACTACATTCTTTCCCTAAATTCCAAAAAACTACCTTCCATAAATTCCAAAAAACTAAAAACACAGATTGTTGCATTCTTTTGAATGGAAATTCAGAAACATAAAATTAGACAATCAAATGGCCAAAATTGCAAAAAACTAAAAACACAGATTGTTGCATTCTTTTGGATAGAAATTCAGAAACATAAAATTAGATAATCGAATGGCCAAAATTACAACAACAAATTGAACAAAATATCATTATACCAAAAATGAGTATTCACATAAAAAAAACTCAAAATAGTTCCTTTCCAGAGAAGAGCTCAAGTGAATTCCTTTCCACCAAGTACACCACAGCACCAATAGGTGTGAAATTGTTGGCATTATCTTGATGCCAGATTGCTCATCCTTTAATGCCAGATTTCTCATCCTTTAATAGGTGATTTACTGGTCTGAATGTTCAACTATTACATTAGTCCTAACAGATAAAATAAATCGATAATATTTGTTTTTTACAGAAGCAATTTCATCCTACATTATTTGCGCTTTCCACAACCACAAATTTCATCCTACAGGCTACAATGTTTTATATTGCTCAAAACCAAATAAATCGATAATATTTGTTTTCTACAGAAGCAATTTTGTCCTACACTATTTACGCTTTCCGCAACCACAAATTTAATCCTACAGGCTACAGTGTTTTATATTGCTCAAAACCAAATTCCAACAAGAAAAACACCCATTTTGAAGTTCGTCATTGGAATCATCATCATCAATGTCTCTTTCAGAGGAGGATCCCCTTGATTTTTGATAAACTGTTGATAAAATTTGGTCACAAGAGGGTTGCAAACATACTCCACTTCCTTGAGCTTCTCCTCGTAATCTTCCTTCTCGGCTGACTGGCTCTCGTCCAGCCATTCGAGGACCTCCTTCAATGCTGCATCTATTTTCTCCTTATCATCAGAGTCGATTTTCTCAGCAAGCTTGTCCTTGTCGTTAATTGTGTTTTTCATGTTATAACATATGTTTCCAAACCGTTACAACCATCAATACGTTCCTTGACCTTTCTGTCCTCCTCTGCGAACTCTTCGGCCTTTCTCACCATTCTTTCAATTTCCTCTTGGCTCAGTCTTCCTTTGTCATTTGTGATGGTGATTTTCTCAGATTTTCCGGTGCCCTTGTCTTCTGCTTTAACATTCAAGATACCATTGGCATCCACTTCAAATGCAACTTCAATTTGAGGAACTCCCCTGCCAGCATATTACAGGTTTGATTCTCCCGTCCACCAGACTCGACTCACCAAAAACAAAAACATGAACAAAGGAATGGAAACAAACCTTGGAGCCGGTGGAATTCCAGAGAGCTCAAATCTCCCAAGTTCTCTACAATCTTTTGTTAAACTTCGTTCAGCTTCGAAGACCTACAAAGGAAAATGACTGAGTCAATCATCCTCCCTACGCCCGTGTTATTGTAAAAATTGAAATAACCCATCAGGCAGTTTTTAGATGAATGATATAAAAGATTTTAGACCAACCTAAATTGACACGGTTGTTTGTTGGTCCTGATAGGTTGTAAACACCTGAAACTTCTTTGGGGAATAACATTGATCCTTGGAATTAGCTTTGTCATCACTCCACCAACAGTCTCAATACCCAACTTCCAAGGTTAGAGGAGCCACATCCAGTAAAAGTATTTCTGCACATAAATAACAGCAACAAGATTTTAAATCGTTGGATAAAAAACCAAAAATTCGTTCAGAACTGAACAGTATAAAATGCAGAAACTATGGATCTACTTTACCTTTAGTTTCTTCTCCACCTTCTCCGCCAAGAATGCTACCTTGCACTGCTCACCAAATGCAACGGACTCATCAGGGTTTACGGGTTTACACCCTTGTTTGGCTCTTTCCCATCAAAACCAATGAGAAAAAATCAGTTACAACGCCTTACTTTCATTATTACTCTAACTAATTCATTGTTATTGCAGGTGGCCACTAGAAAAACTCGGGCAGTGCGTGGATACATGTAGCAAAAAAAATGACGCGTCTAAAGTTTAACCATACAACTATTTTACAAAGTGTGTGCTAGGTGTTAAAAAGGAAAACAAAAATGTAGACTATTGAACTAATTCAAAAAAAAGAGGTTTATCGGCCTAATTATAAAAGTTATGTTTTTTAATTTTCCAAGAATTAAATTATGCAACGTTGGGAAAATCAAATAAATTTATTGAAATAAAATAATACTAAAATGATTTTATAAATATTGTTTCAAAACTCTTCTCATGTTTAAAACCACTCCATCATTTAAAGTTTTGAATAACACAACATCGTGGCACATTCAAATATATTTAATGCTAAAAAATGAATACTCAATTATAATGATATTAATTTTTTATTAAAATTAAAATCTTCATTTAATTATAATATTATTTTTTTTATTAAAATTAAAATTAATTTAATTATTGTATTGAGAGGTGTGTTTATACAATTTAGTATGAGGGAGATATGGAATTTTTTGTGTTCAATTTTAATATGTGATAAATGTGTATTTCTTTTTGTGCTTAATATTAAGTTGGCACTTGTGATTTCTAAAATAAAAATAAAATATTCTCGAAATAAAAAACAATATCAATTATAATAAAAAATTAAAAATGAATAAAATGATTTAGTTAATTTTAATTGAAAGCAATCCTACTTGTTGATGTGGTAAAAATATTTTGTACACATTCTCAACCATAAATAAATAAACAGATTTCAATATCTTCCTAAGATCACATCTAAATGATATGATGCATAATATTTGTTATTCAATATATAAATTAGTTCATTTTATTGATTACCAAACATATTCAATATATCAAAGATTGTTACATCATTATTATTTGTTACTATTTGTATTCCTAATCACTAAAATTTCAAATTATGAAATTCATCTCAAATATGCATAATAATGGTAATCTCAAATTGTGTCTTTGTGATATTGTTTCCAACAATTGGAACCAACTTAGATCAATATAACTCTGGATCTATCATGCTTTGAGAGGAATCAAATCCCTCTAAGTCCAAACCTATTCTCACGTTCTACACTCCAAAAAAAATTTACACCTTGAAGGATTTGATCATGTCAACCATAATAGATTGTTAGATGGATCTAAGCTGATATAAAATTAATTTTAAAAAACTATATATCAACCCCTAATTTATTAACGCAATAATGAATTAAAAATAATTTATTAATAAATTTTAGGTCATTGAAATAAATTCTCAAACTTTATAACCAATTCATATATATATATATATATATATATATATATAAGTTTGGAAATTTTAAAATTAAAGAAAATAATAATAAATTAATATATATAACATAATAAACCTTAAACCTCGTAATAATAGAGTCATTATACATAGTGGAACCGTTGAAAAATAATATGATAATAGTCACTCCAATATCTCACCACTCAATTAAGTTACTAGTTATCGACCAATACTTTTCTTTTTAATTCAATCCTTGTGAGTAATAAATATAGAAAACCTAAAACATAAAATATCATGCTAACTCATTCTATAAGATAATCTAATAGGATTACAAAATGGAAGGTCTTGTTAATGATACATTAGATTGAATCTTCCTAGATAAAACATTATAAAGCACTTACAAAATGGAAGATTTTATTGTTAATCATATATCAGATTGAATCTTCCTAGATAAAACATTGTAAAAAACTGCCAAGACATATTTGTTTTATTCGACGGTGTTGATCGGGAAAAATGTCTTGATCAACATTTGGGGAAATCCACAAAGTCAATATTTGTAACTTAGACCTATATCTGTTTTAAGTGGTTGTTCCAACTAGTATAGTGGGACTAGTTGTATTGTGCAACTTTGTAAGGCACTACCTTGTGTCTTTTACTATATTGCCAGCATATTGTGGCAAAAACACAACCCCCTCATTATTCACTTATTTTTTACTATGGGGACCCTTTAATTGCATGGTTGGTCATATTACTATTTGATTTTGAGAATCTGGATTGCTTCAATGAGTTCAATATGTTTATATTTTCCTAGACCATATTTTTTGTGGTCTCATTTCAACGTTTGGTCTATGGCGCCTAATTGAAGATTGAATATTTTTCACTGCCTTGGCCTGTTAAAATATATAAATTGTACTTTTGTTTCATAAATTTATTTATTTGCAAAAATTTAAATTTCAATTGTAAATATTTTGTAAATAAATTATTTTTATTTTATATATAGCCCCCAAGATCAAGAATCATTCATAGGCTTTAAGCTTGTTGCAGGGAAAATCCAACACCCCCCATTATTTGAAATATTTATTTCAAATAAGGGGGGCCCTTTCCTTAAATTTTTGGCTAAACCACCTTTTATGATTTTCATTTGATTAAGTATCCTACAATTTTTCCATTTTTTCATTTTCATCAGATTTCTATTTTGACTATTTCATCAAAATTTAGCAAGCTTTACATCAATACTTATTTCATCTCATTTGGTTATCAAGTTTACAAATGGTACTCCTTTTAAGTTTGATCATTTTGTCGTCTTGGTTAAAAAATGTACAAGGTGTATATTATTTTAATTATTGTAGATAATTAATTTTCAATTGTAAATACTGATTATATTTTGTAAATATTTTATTTATATTTTATACATAGCCCTCAAGACTAAGAAGTATTCATAGGATTTTAGCACTAATCATTAATTAAACAATGTCGCATGTATAATAAACCATCAATCGGAGCTTTTGGGCATCAAAACATTGTCATCGACAGAATCATTTTGGAAATCTTCGATATCCAAAGTTTGATCCATATAAAGAGGCATATTAAATCATATAAACCAAAATTTGATTCATATTACTAATGTGACCTTTGGCATATTCGAATAAATTGTTAAATGGTTTAAACCTTACATATACCAAAGTTTGATCACTAATATTAATGTGGCATAATAAAACGATAATCTAAAGTCTCAGACTCTTTTAACAAAGTGGTTGTGTTATTGTTTATAGGTGCCCCAACCAAGGCCTTAATAATTATTATAACTAGTGCCTTTATGTTATAACGTTAAACATATAAATACTTCAACACATAAAGCTTTGGGCCCACTTCTCCAACACCTTGTCTTTCCACGTCACTACATCATTCCCTATTACAGGGTCTCAACTTATATCGCAACTTATATATGTTACACATCTAAGATTTTCTGATATCAAGATTTCTCCGATAATCTAATCCTCCATTATCTGATATTCATCTCCACCTCTGGAACCGAAATGAATATAAAATTGGTTTAATTGTAACATCGTCTCCATTATTTATCATAACTTTTGACGTGGTTACACTATAAATTCTCTGATATCGTCTTATTTCTGATATGTTAATACAACATATCCCTCCGATCTTCGATCTATGATAGCGATATAACCTCTTGCTCTAATCTCATCATTTTCCTGCTTAAAAGCTAGGCATTCTCAACACCTTAGCCACTCGGGCGTTGCAAGTTTCCGATGAAACTCACCTTAAAGATGAGAAATCCCACCTCCTAAAAGTTTTTAATAAGAATGGTTATAGTAGGTCTCAAGGTCTTAAGGTTTTTCAAAATGTTGAAAAAGGTCCTAAGAGTAAAATTGACCCCAAGGATTGGTCTTCTAGTGTGTGTCTTCCGTTTATTCAAGGGACCACTGATAGAATCGCTAGGATCTTGAGGAAGCATAGGATTCATTCTTCCTTTAGACCCCTTAACACTATCCGAAGTTATCTACATTCTGTTAAAGACCAAATTAACCCCAGGGATGGAAAGGGTTTTTACATTATTTCCTGTTCTTGTGGAACTCCCTATATTGGTGAGACTGGTCAATCCATAAACCAAAGGATTTGTGAACATGCTACCGACATTAGGCATCGAAGGTCTCGCTCCTTCGCTTTGGCATAGCATGCTAAAAAAATAAATCATCACATCTGCATTGCAAAGGCTAAGGTTATTGTGAGGATTGACCATTTTCATCATCGTAAATTCAGAGAGGCCTTAGAAATTTAAAGAGACATGTTAATTTAAATAGAGATGATGGCTGGAGTATCAGCAGAAACTGGATTCCTGCGCTTTCTTCCTAAAAAATTTCTTATATATATATATATATATGTGTGTGTGTGTGTGTGTGTTTGGCTCTCTTAAATTATTTTTATTTTTGGTGATATGAATAGGATTATTATTTAATTTTATATTTATTAATGAGGTTATACAGGGGGTTATTTAATATAATATTATATTCATTAATGAGTAACCTCTTTAATATATATATATTATATATATATATTATATATTATATATATATATATATATATATAATATATATATATATATATATAATATATATATATATATATATATTTGAAAATTGGCAACAAGAAATTGCTAAAAATAGAAGTGCTAAAATAGCACTGCTAAAAATAGAAGTTATATTTTTAGCAGTGCAGTGTGGATTCCTATTTTAGTTAGTCCCTGGACTAGAAATAGGAAGTAAAATTTGAATTTGGTCTTACCAACAGTTTGAATATTAATTAATTAATTCCACTTCAGTTAATTAGTTAAGGAAAATCAAACTTGAAGTCTTTGTGAGAACATGCAATAATTTCTCCATTGATTGGGGAATGTGTCCTTGATTTCATCCACTGATTGAGGAATTAAGGATGAGTTCTATATTGAGAGGATCAATTGACTTAGTTTAACTTAGTCAAGTCTAATTAGATTAATTTAACAAGTTTTTAAATTAATGAGATTCAGTTTGTTGACGCTTGCATGCATGTGACAATTGGTATTTTCAGATAACTGAGTATTCACTCATGGATAACTGATGCATGGCAGTTCAGACAAACACCCAGTTGAGATCAGATGAGGGACAATGTACTATCAGTTGCTAGGATATTCTTAGTGAATATTCCTTGCATGAGGAATGAATATTATTCCTTCTAGTACTGCGTAGTTGTACCTGAGGTGACAACAAGTATGATTTGGCCAATTCACACATGTTATGTAATTGGACCCCAATCAAAATTGCGCAAGGAAATAGGGGATTAGAGGACTTGTGGCCTATATACTGAGGCCTAGGTAGTCTATTATCTACATCATCAAAGTACAGAGAGAGAAGGATAGATTCTGAGCTGATTCTTTTTGTATGTTGTCGAGGATTTCCACTTGATTGATAATATAGAGATGGGGTTTTAGGCTGGTGCTTTTCTGGGATAAATTCTTCTATGTTATGTGTGATTGGTTCCATCTTATCAGTGATACGTGTTCATGATTGATGTAGATCTAGTATTATGCTTTAGTACATTGCATATATCAGTTTGATCTGCAGGTGAAATTTCTACATGATATCAGTGAGCTAGCTGATTTGTAGAGAAAATTCTACATGGTATCAGAGCACAGGTGATCAAGGAAGAATAGTATACAAGAAGGAAGGAGTTTGTGGTTTCTAGATATAGATATCGAGTTCTTATCACATTTCAGATTTCATCAATGGCGTTCTATGGTTTGAGGCTTGAGTATGCACTAGATGGAAACTCAAACTATATATCCTAGAAGGATCGCATGGAGGCAGTATTAGAGGATAATGGGGTGAAGGACTGCATTGATCAAGAAGTCCCCAAGCTCTCAGGATCTAATGCCCAAGAGTTCGTAGAATGGAGGAAGTTTGTGGCTAGAGATAGGAGAATCATCCTGGAGGGAGTTCGAGATCACATAGTCTTGAGCCTCCATGGGAAGGATACTCCATTTTTGATGTGGAAAACATTGAAAGATCTTTATCAGAACAACAGTGATTAGAGGAAGCTAGCACTGAAGGACAAACTTTGAAAGATCAAGTGTGAAAAGGGCGACACGATCTCTATGTATTTGACCAAGCTCACCTCATGCAGGGATGAGCTTGCAAGTGTAGGGGTTGTGACATTTGATGATGATATGGTTAGTCTAGCACTCCTTGGACTTCGTAAGAGCTGGCATAGCTACTAGGACTCGGTTAATGGAAGGGAGAAACTACCAAATTGGGAATGACTATGGTCAGATTTGGTGCAGGAGGAGATCAGACGGAGAACCAAAGACGGTTCTTCATCCATGGAGGATGAGGAGAATTGTGCCTTAGCAAGTAAGGCGAAGAAGGGGAAGGAGAAGGTTTCCATTCCTGAATCCAGTTCTTCCCATGGTGGGAAGAAGGTTGAAAAATTGAAAGTGTGATGCTTTCGTTGTCATGAGGTGGGCCATTTTGTTACAAATTGTCCACTGAGGAAATCCAAGAAGGGATCCCGGGAAGGATCTCAAGGTGAGGCACTTGCTTCACAGTTCGAGTTGGATTTCACACTCTTCACATGCATGGTTTCATCCATGGTGGGAAGTGGTTGGTTTCTTGACAGTGGAGCTTCTTTCCACATGACCAGTGACAAGAGTTTGTTCAGTACTTTGAAGGAGAAAAATCTCTAGATTCTCATAGTGATGGGTAATGATGAAAAGTATAGTGTCTCAGGTGAAGGCATAATTATTTTTCAGAGGGAGAATGGAGCTCGCCTTACTTTGACCAATGTCAAGTATGTACCAGGACTGAAGAGAAACTTGGTGTCGATCGCGATGCTGGAAGACAAAGGCTATGATGTAGTCTTCAGTAAGGGAAAGGTTTTCCTTAGACACATCATCACTAGACAGGTGAAGTAGATCGATTCACAGGTCAAGAACCTGTATGATCTTGAGGTTCAAGATGCATGCAAAGCCTTGAGCAGCAAGGAAACTAATGGAGACTTGGTGGTTGAGAGGGAAAGTATATTACCTCTCAACATGAAGCGCTAGAAGAAGTCTGAGATGATTGTGGAGGAGCCACGATTGGTGCAACAACATCAGGAGGTTGTGGAGCAGCCACAATAGGGGAAGCTGAGAGGAGATCGAGTAAAGACATCTACTCATGTAGAGACCTCCAGTAGAGGGAAACTTTGAGCCAAGTGGGCAGAGGGATAACATGCAGCCATACCTCCAGGTAGGAGGTGGGGCGATGTAGAGTGATCGTCCCAAGGATGAGGGGCAGGATCCTTGAGGTACCCAACCTCTTGGATGAGACCTTGCTATGGGAGCCCCGATGTGGAGTAGAAAGAACTGACTGATTGGGTAGAGATAGATGCAGATGGAGCGCCAGAGAGAGCTATAGTGCAGGGAATCCCAGGACAGCGCAGAGCATGCAGGCTGCAACAATGCAAGAGGTACAAGTGTGTTGCAGAGTGCAGGGTAGCACAGAGAAGGGTGCAACGGTGCGAGATGCATGGAGATGTTGCAGTAGCGCAGAGGTCAGAGAGGGAGAACTTGTTCGTAGCAGGTAGAGCTTCAGCATTAGATTATGTTTCTAGCCCAACAGAGAGGTCACTTGGGAGTTTTTATGTTCTGAGAGTTGCTGGAACAACCACATTGGTAGATGTGTTGCATGCAGAACATTGCAGAGGTACAGGATCGGGTTCGAGAGGAAGCCTTTCTTGTTGAGAGGGAGTGTTGAAAATTGGCAACAAGAAATTGCTAAAAATAGAAGTGCTAAAAATAGCACTGCTAAAAATAGCAGTTTGGGCATCAATGCTAGATTGGGCAACAGTGAATGAAAAATGGAAGTGCTAAAAATAGAATTTCTATTTTTAGTAGTGCTGTGTGGATTCCTATTTTAGTCAGACCCTAGACTAGAACTGGAAGTAAAATTCGAATTTGGTCTTACCAGCAGTTTGAATATTAATTAATTAATTTAGTTTGAGTTAATTAGTTAAGGAAAATCAAACTTGGAGTCTTTGTGAGAACACACAATAATTTCTCCACTGAATGGGGAATGTGTCCTTGATTTTCTCCACTGATTGAGGAATTAAGGATGAGTTCTATATTGAGAGGATCAGTTGACTTAGTTTAACTTAGTCAAGTCTAGTTAGATTAATTTAACAAGTTGTTAAATTAATGAGATTCAGTTTGTTGATGCTTGCATGGATGTGACAATTGGTATTTTCATATAACTGAGTATTCACTCATGGATAACTAATGCATGGCAGTTCAGATAGAGACCCAGTTGAGATCAGATGAGGGACAGTGTACTCTTAGTTGCTAGGATATTCCTAGTGAATATTCCTTGCATGAGGAAGGAATATTATTCCTTCTAGTATTGCATAGTTGGACCTGAGGTGACAACAGGTATGATTTGGCCAATTCACACATGTTATGTAATTGGACCCCAATCAAAATTGTGCAAGGAAATAGGGGATTGGAGGACTTGTGGCCTATATATTGAGGCCTAGGTAGTCTATGATCTACATCATGAGAGTACAGAGAGAGCATGATAGCTTTTGAGCTAATTCTTTTTGTATGTTGTTAAGGATTACCACTTGATTGATAATATAGAGATGGGGTTTTAGGTTGGTGTCGTTCCCGGATAAATTCTTCTATGTTATGTGTGATTGATTCCTTCTTATCAGTTATATGTGTTCATGCTTGATGTTGCTCATGGTTGATTAGCTTCCGTAATGTTTATGGTAGATGTAGATCTAGTATTATGCTTTAGTACATTGCATATATCAATTTGATCTGCAGGTGAAATTTCTACATGATATCAGTGAGCTAGCTGATTTGTAGAGAAAATTCTACATATATATATATTCAACTTATTTAACCTCTTTCTTTATAGTAATTTATTCTCCTTAATTAGTTTCTCTTAACCTTTTGGTAAAAACCCTTTCTATTTTTTACCCTATTCAATATGTTTATATTATATAATTTTATAATGTTGTTTGTTAATCCTCCTCTTATCTAATTTATGACTCTTAAAATTATTTAATGATTTTATAGAATATTATATTAATTAATTTAGTTCTAAGGGGTTATTATTTTTTCTAAATTATAACTTTTTACATCATTATTTTTTCCCATTATTTTTAATTTCTTTTCCCTTAACCTTTTTTGGTCAAAACCTTTTCTAATTCCTACCCTTAGTCAAACTAGTTGTTATCCCTAATGGCTAGTTAGCAGTCTTTACATCTATTTATCTAAATTCCTGGATTTGATTCCTCATCTTGTCCTGAAGATGAACCACACTGGCTGGTTCGAAATGCGTCAACGAGAATATCTCTTATGTGATTTTTTCCAAAATATGTTATTATAATTATTATTGTTCACAGAAGTCTAAGTTCAAAAATTTCAACCTTGCACGGGAGGGCTATTATTATCAAGGTTAATATTTTCGAGAAGGCACATTTGCCGGTAGCAAAGATGAAATCTGATATGGTGTTCCTCAAAAGATGTAGAGACTCTTCCGTTGTTCCTGCGTTCGCTAATATTAAGCATAACCTGAAGAATTCCATGAACAATTGGATACTCTTAGCTGCTAGCATGGCCCTAATTTGTTCTAAGATAGCGCGGGTAAGAAAAAAACTTGATCTTGTCTGCAGGAAACTTCTAGCTCTTCATTTGGAGCTCTCCAATCTTTTTTCTGCTGCTCTTTGGGCAAGAATTGATGCGTGTTCAGCATTAAAGGCACTGCGTCTGGAGGATATTTGGAAGAGGAAACAATCTTCTATGTTTCTCAATATTACCAATTCCTCGGGTCTTTTTAGTCCTCCAATCCCCTTTTCCATCTGAGATGGCAACTCTCTGATCTCCGCTAGAAAATTAAGTAGAGATCTGATCTCTACTCTGCAAGCGTGGGTTATAAACTCGTCGCCCCCATCAGAACTGAATCTGTCAGCTCAGGCGATTGTTGTTATAGATTTTCTTGGTTCTTTCCTGAAGGCTCATCAATCAGGGCTCCTATTTTTGTCTTCTCCTTCTATTCTCCGTTGCTACTCACCCCTGGCCAGATTAACCTCGTGTGATTTGGTGGGTTCTGCAAATTCCTTTTCAGCATTCCTTAGCTCCCCATCCAATTCGGTCCCATCATTTGTTTCGAATAACTATTCATGTAGCTTACCTAGCTCTTTCCATGGTTTGTCTTCCTCTCTGTATGTGATTTCTCAATCCTCCTCTTCTCACTGATGTGGTGGAATCCCGTCCACTTCTTCGTCGCCCCCTCCTTGCTCGATTTCTCATTCATCTTCTATTCCACTAACTTCTGCAATGGTTAAATATGGGCCCTCCTCTCTAAGCGAACCTATGAATTCCCCTGCTTCTTTGCCCTGCATCATTCACGTCCAGCGTCCTCCTTTCACAACAGATCCTCCTTGCTCTAATCCACTTCTCCCTTCTATCCAACATCCTCTGGTTTTGACCAGTTTGCCTTCCATTATCACCCATCCCTCCCCCAACCTGTGGCCTTCTCCCCTTGCCTCTCCTATTCCTTCTTCGGCCGATCCCAATCTTCCCTTACCTCCTTCGAGTGTCAGTTGTTGGTTGACCTGGAGATCCCAGATATTGGGGTTTTCAATAGTCCAATGCCCCTTCAACCTTCTTCCTTTATTAATTCCTTTAACTTCTACCTTAATAATAAAACTAATAATAATAATAGTTATAAAAATATTAATAATAACAATGTATTTAATAATAGTAATAAATATAATAATAATAACAGTAATATTAATGATTTTGATCATTATAATAATAATAATAAATTTGAACTTATTATTAACAACAATAAAAACCGTTTTTAACTTGGAACCTAATAATAATTATCTTTCTTCTTTAGATAATAATACTAGTATTAAAAAGGCTTCTTATTCTAGCAATAAGGTTGTTAATATTTCCAATTTCTCTTTCGATTCCCACGTTTTTAATCTTTTAGAAAAAGGTATAAACTTTATTATGGCTCCTAGAACAATTCCTGTGAATGATATTATTTGTGACATTGAATTCGGGATTCAAGATTTACCCAATTCCATTAAAGATATTATCAGGCAAGATTGTGCAGTAATCCTTAGAAAGGTTAAACCCCCTAGGAGAAACCTTAGCAAGCCCGAGTTTGAAGCTCGCAAATCTCTGAACAATAACAGGGACATCATTGTTCTAAAAGCTGACAAAGGGGGTGCAACTATCATTCTTAACAAGGAGGATTACCAAAAGAATATGTTAGATCACCTTTATAATACTGGAAGCTACAGAAAGCTTGCTAAGAACCCCCTAAAAAAGATTTCTAAGGCAGTCGCTCTAGCCATAAAATCAAGTAGCTCTGTTAGCTCCCTTAGCAAGAAGCTTATTGAAGGCAACCCTCTTACCCCCCAAGATCTATAGTCTCCCCAACATCCATAAGGAAGGGGTCCCTCTTCGCCCCATTGTCAATACTATTGGTGGGCCCACTTATCTTTTCGTGAAATTTCTTGCTAATAATCTCAAACCCCTTGTTGGCCGGACAAAATCTTTTGTTAAAGATTCATCTTCATTCGTTAATGAGTTAAAGGATTTTAGATTTGACCCTGAGGATCAACTAGTGAGTTTCGATGTGGTCTCCTTATTCACTAATATTCCCATTAATGAGGCCACTGATGTTATCTATCACATCACAAATCCCGATATTGCTTTTTTAGTTAAGATTTGTCTCACCTCTGATTTCTTTGTTTCGAGGGTGAATTCTATGAGTAGACCTGTGGAGTGGCTATGGGTTCTCCCCATTCCCCCATTGTAGCCAATCTCTTCATGGAGCATTTTGAATCCAAAGCCTTGTATTCAGCCCTTTTCTTATTTATTTATAGATTAATTAATTTAGTTATATATATATATATAGATATATATATATATATTGCTCTCTTAAATTATTTTTATTTTTGGTGATATGAATAGGATTAATCTTTAATACTTATTTAATTTTATATTCATTAATGAGGTTATATAGAGGGTTATTTAATATAATATTATATTCATTAACGAGGTTATATAGGGAGTTATATGTTCAACTTATTTAACCTCTTTCTTTATAGTAATTTATTCTCGTTAATTAGTTTCCCTTAAGCTTTTGGTAAAAACCCTTTCTATTTTTTACCCTACTCAGTATGTTTATATTATATAGTTTTATAATGTTGTTTGTTAATCCTCCTATTATCTAATTTATGACTATCTAAGATTATTTAATTATTATATGAATAAGATTAAAATATTAATGCTTTTTAGAATATCATTTATTAATAGTATCTAATTTATGGCTTCTAAAATTATTTATTGATTTTTTAGAATATTATATTAATTAATTTAGTTATTGTTGAAAATAGCAACAAGAAATGATAAAAATAGAATCCAGAAATTCCAATTTTAATTTGTTCTTGAATTAAAATTGTGAACTAAGATCGAATTTAGTCTTACGAGCTGCTTGGAAATAATTAATTAATTCATTATGGATTAATTAGTTGGAGAAATTCAAGTTAGAAGTCTTTCTGAAGTCATACAACAGTTATCCCTTAAATTAAGGAGATTATCCCTTAATTAAGGAGATAATATTGAGTTATATGTGAGTTGTAATTATTAGCTCAGTTTACTATGTTAAGTCCAGTTAAATTAGTTCCAAACTGTTTGAGGAACTAATTGTGAGTTATCAGTCAGTTGATGCATGCATGCACTCAAGTAGTGCTCCAGATAACTGAAGATTCCCTCATCAGAAACTTATGAATGTCTATTATGAGAAAGACCCAGATGAGCTAAATGTCAAGGAAAGTGTAATATCAGTTGCATGTTTTCTCCTATAAAGGAAACTCATGCATGCAGTCAAGGTAAGGTTCCTTGAGGATTGTGCAGTTTTGACAGTGTGTTAGAGCAGTGTGTGAGAGCAGTTTTCCACTGGGTGAAGGAGATCATCCCATAGGAACTACGCAAGGAAATATGAGCTTGGAGGGCAGAGCAGAAGGCTTGCGAGAAGCTTTGATTGCCTGTGAGCATCCAGGGGGATTGTACTGAGAGCTGGCTAGCTGTGAGAGCTAAGGCTTTGTATAATTCTTATGTGTTTCCACCTTGTATGATAATACAGATAGTGGGGTTTTTAGTTGAGGCTTTCCCCTTAGTATTTTTTGTGTTTCATGTGCATTGATTCTTCTTCTTATGGTTATATGTGTTCAGCTTGATCTTGCTCAATCTTCAAGCTTCCGCAAATTGATAGTACAAGTAGATTATAGTATTTTGCTTTAGTTATATTGCATTATCGAGTTAATCTATAGTTAGATTTTCTACATTATTTTAGTGCGAGATTTGTAGAGAATTTGCAGAATTTCCACATGGCATCAGAGCCAACTGATCTATAGAGAAATTTCTACATGGAATCAGAGCCTAGTTTATCAAAGCTGTGAACAGTATATTGAGAAGGGAATTCGAAGTTTGAAGTTCGGGGTTGCAGGTGCAAATCGAATTCTTATCATACTTCCAGGTTGGCCAATGGCGCTCTATGGCTTGAGACTCGAGTATTCCTTGGAAGGCGACTCGAATTACATAGCATGGAAAGATCGCATGGAGGCTATATTAGAAGACAATGACTTGAAGGAATTCATTGATCAAGAAATACCAAAGCCAGG
Source organism: Pinus taeda (assembly GCA_000404065.3). Lineage (NCBI taxonomy): Eukaryota > Viridiplantae > Streptophyta > Pinopsida > Pinales > Pinaceae > Pinus > Pinus taeda. Next base: position 26,793 of record APFE030702821.1, on the reverse strand, counting down.
TTAAACTAATGCACAAGAGTTGGCTGAGTGGAAGAAGTGTGTGGTGAAGGCGAGATGGATCATCCTTGAGGGAGTTCAAGACCATATTATCTTGAGTCTCCATGGGAAGGATACTCCATTTTAAATGTGGAAGACATTGAAGGACCTCTACCAGAACAGTAGCGATCAGAGGAAATTGGCACTCAAGGATAAGCTTCGAAGAATCAAGATGGAGAACGGTGATACTATTTCCACATATCTAAATAAGTTCACCACTTGCAGAGATGAGCTTAATAGTGTGGGAATAACTACTTCCGATGATGATATGTTGAGCCTCGCTCTCCTTGTCATTCCAAAGAGCTGCAATAACTACCAGGACACTGTGAATGGAAGGGAGAAACTTCTGGATTGGGAACGACTGTGGTCGGATCTCATGCAGGAGACATCAGGATGAGCACATGAGATGGTTCTTCATCTAAGGATGATGATGAAGAAAATCTAGCCTTCGCAAGTAAGGCAAGGAAAGGGAAGGGGAAGACTTCCCATTCCAAATCAAATTCTTCTCATGGAGGGAAGAAGGGTGGCAAGTCTAAAGTAAGATGCTTTAATTGTCACGAGATGGGACATTATGTGACTGATTGCCCATCGAAGAAGCCCAAGAAGGGATCCTCGGAAGGATCAGAAGGTGAGGCATTAGCCTCTCAATTCGAAATGGACTTTACCCTCATTGCATGCATGGTGTCATCGATGATGGGTTGTGGTTGGTATCTTGACAGTGGAGCCTCATTCCACATGACCGGTGATAAAAGTTTATTCAATACCTTGGAGGAGAAAGACCTCAAGATGCGCATAGAGATGGGTGATGACGAAAGGTATAGTGTTTTAGGAGTGGGCACTATTGCTTTTCAGAGGGAGCATGGACCTCCTATCACCTTGACATATGTGAAGTATGTGCCTGGACTAAAGAAGAACTTGGTATCGGTTGTGATGTTGGAGGATAAAGGCTATGATGTTGTCTTCAGTAAAGGAAAGGTGTTCCTTAGACACATCACCCTAAGACAGGTGAAATAGATCGGTTCACGAGTTAAGAACCTGTATGCTCTTGAGGTTCAAGATGCATGCAAAGCCTTGAGGAGCAAGGAAAATGTTAGGGACTTGGTGGTTGAGAGGGAGAGTAAATTACCTCTCAACATGCAGTCCAAGAAGAAGTTTCAGACAATTGTGGAGGAGCCACAATTGGAGAAGTGGGAAGGTGGACCACATGCAACCATACCTCTAGGTGTGAGGTGGGGCAATGTGAAGTGATAGTCCCAAGAAGGCTGAAATTGGGCAGGGTCCATTGAGAGGTTTTATCTCACGGATCGTACCTTGCTACGAGAGCCCAAAGTACATAGAAGTGGGAGTAATAAGTGGGATTGATGCAGTCAGAGATCAAAGTGACAAAGGCTAGAGCAGTCAGATACTGAAGAACACAGAGAAGGATTGAAAATAGTGCAGAAAGGCAGAGTCGGACGAAGCACAAAGTTTTCAGTTGACAGAGGCAATAACAGTCAGAGACTTTGATGACAGATGCATCATACTGATTTAGGTTGGATGTTTTTTTTTTTTTTTGGAGTTGCTGGAGCAACAACACTTGGGAGAAGTGTTGCATGCATAACATTCCAAAGGTTCACGATTGGGATCGAGTTGTATTCCTTTCTTATTGAGAGGGAGTGTTGAAAATAGCAACAAGAAATGATAAAAATAGAATCCAGAAATTCCAATTTTAATTTGTCCTTGAATTAAAATTGTGAATTAAAATCGGATTTAGTATCACCAGCTACTTGTAAATAATTAATTAATTCATTATGGATTAATTAGTTGGAGAAATTCAAGTTAGAAGTCTTTCTGAAGTCATGCAACAGTTATCCCTTAAATTAAGGAGATTATCCCTTAATTAAGGAGATATTGAGTTATATTTGAGTTGTAATTAGTTAGCTCAGTTTACTGAGTTAAGTCTAGTTAAATTAGTTCCAAACTATTTGAGGAACTAATTGTGAGTTATCAGTCACTTGATGCATGCATGCACTCAACTAGTGTACTCCAGATAACTAAAGATTCCCTCATTAGAAACTCATGCATGTCTATTCTGAGAAAGACCCAGTTGAGCTAAATGTCAAGGACAGTGTACTATCAGTTGCATGTTTTATCCTATAAAGGAAACTCATGCATGCAATCAAGGTAAGGTTCCTTGAGGATTTGTGCAGTTCTGATAGTGTGTTAGAGCAGTGTTTGAGAGCATTTTTCCATTGGGTGAAGAAGGTCATCCTAGAGGAACTACGCAAGGAAATAGGAGCTTGGTGGGCAGATGAGAAGGCTTTTGAGAAGCTTTGATTGCCTGTGAGCATCGAGGAGGATTATACTGAGAGTTGGCTAGCTGTGAGAGCTAGGCTTTGTATAATTCTTATGTATTTCCACCTTGCATGATAATACAGATAGTGGGGTTTTTAACTGAGGCTTTCCCCTAAGTATTTTTTGTGTTTCATGTGCATTGATTCTTCTTCTTATGGTTGTATGTGTTCAACTCGATCTTGCTCAATCTTTAAGCTTCCACAAATTGATAATAGAAGTAGACTATAGTATTTTGCTTTGGTTATATTGCATTATCGGGTTAATCTACAGTGAGATTTTCTACATGATCTTAGTGTGAGATTTGTAGAGAATTTGCAGAATTTCTACATGGTATTAGAGCCAGCTGATCTATAGAGAAATCTCTTCAGTTATAAGCGGTTATTATTTTTTCTAAATTATAACTTTTTACATCATTATTTTATCCAATTATTTTTAATTTCTTTTCCCTTAACCTTTTTTGGTCAAAATATTTTCTAATTCCTACCCTTAGTCAAACTGGATGTTATCCCTAACGGCTAGTTAGCAACTCTCTACATCTATTTATCTAAATGCCTAGATTTGATTCCTCATCCTCTCCTGAAGATGAACCACACTAGCTGGTTCAAAAGACATCGACGATAATATCTCTTATGTGATCTTTTCCGAAAGATGTTATTATAATATCTTCATTGTCGATATTCCAATGTGCCTCTCCCTCTAACTTCCGATATTTGTCAGGCTCCGACATCCAGACCTGATATGCATATTAACGATGGTCAAATCGGAATATCACATCCTCCTGTATATCAAAACTTTTAAATGGTAAAATTCGTAAAACCCATGATAATCTATTCATCTGCAATATCTGGACTCGATACTATTTTTAAAAAACAATTAAATGTGAAATCGCATCCACTCCATATTAGAGCCTCCCAATATCGGTGTTTTTTGTTTGGGCACATTATAAAAATTCCTGATGGGCTTACCTCCAATTCCACTCAAATGCTGCCACATGTCACTATTTGGTACGACGGTAATGTTTAAATATGAAAAAAATCATTTAACTTATTTTAATTTGGTCTCACAACTCATATTTTTGATTTTATAGTTTGTTTATACTTTGGCTTGTTTTTCTCCCCAATTTCGACTAATTTTGGCCATGTATTGGTAGAGAAGCTTTGAGGATGAAATATACTAACAGATCCAACAACTTATCTCTAAAAGAACTCCTCCAGGTGGAAAAGCAAATCTAAAATGGGTAGGAAATTACTATCATTGTTGAAGCAATTGAATGTGGTCTTATCTGAACATGAGAAAAATTGGGCATCTCCTTAAGTACTAGCCCTTCATATTCAACTAGAATGTGATCTAAATGAATAATTCAGCTCTATTTTACCTTTATTTGCTTCATCTATTGAGAAAATCAAGGGAGACTGTTATTATTCCCAACATGTACAAATACTGTCTCTTGCCTTTGTAATAGGGATTCAAACCATGGAAAAAGGCCTTCTCTACTCTACAATTCAGGATTCTAAAAGCACTATTGTAATAGGGATTTAGGGTTGTAGAGGAGAGGAGAGTTTAATCTCATATATGAGGAATAGAGATATTTATCTTTTACATATCTAAACTGTGTATGCTGAGAAGAGCTTACAGTATTGAAAGTCTTGTTTCTTTAGGAAAGTTTATGAGTTGTAGAGGAATCTTGAAGATCAAAGCAAGGGAATTCGAATTAATAAATTGGTATTTAGGATGCTATTGTTTTAATACTAGTTCCATTTTATTATAGTAGAGACTTGTGATTTTCAGTCATATTTGTGCACTATTTTCTATGTGAGTGATTTATTTCAATTATTGTTGTTTATCTTTGCTCTTATGTGTTGAACTCTGATTTCTGAGTAACTATTTACTCAGATCAACCTTTTAATTCTGCCTTAACAAACAGTAATAGTGTGTGCACAATTTCCTTGTATTATTGTTTAATCAATCAATTTGTTGGATTACTAATCATCATCATTTTTTTGAACTACTTCCTAAATGTTGTTGATTAATAATTATGGTGAAAGGATCTCTGAACAGGATATGTTTGGTAATCATAATATCAATTGATTAAACTACTTTGTTAACTTGATATTCAATATAAGCCAGACATATTTAAATCTCAATCCAATTAGTTATCTTGCTCTCAGTTGGTTTAGATCTACAACTTCCTAATTGATATAGCTTTAGGCTTTCTATACTTTTGCTTGTATTCTAGTGTTAGTTTATATTTAGATTAATTAATACATTCCTAGAAGTCCTCTTCCCAAAGAGGCAAACTTTATTTGTGGCTTGACTGAGCCCCAGATTAGCTTAAGGATCACTTCCTTGCCTGATCAGCAAGAGGTTTGATCTTATGTCTCTTGTCTATTGGTAGATGAAAGTCATACTTTAAGCTAGTGGAGATGGAGAGAAGGTAACTGGACCTATTTAACCAGTCAGAACCACCATTTCAATGAAAAAGGAGTTTCTCTAAGTTCCTATTGGGTGGTCTCCCATATATTGTGTTGGCATTATGATACATTTGTTGTCCTTGAGGGCAACTCACTCAGAGGTATGATACAGATGACAACTCACTCAGATGACAGATCATAGTGCAGCAGGTCAAGAGAAAGGTATACGCAGGTTAACCTTGATGAAAGTGTGTATACACGTGGATTAGTAGAACAAAAGGCGTGTATACGTACACACGCAGGTTCACAAAATGAAAGGCGCGTGCATGTTGGAAAACTAAGTTTTGGTCTGTGGTATTTGGTCCATGGTATTTGGTCCATGGTATTTGGTCCAAAGTGTTGACCCCAGGTATTGGGTGCAAGGTATTGGTCCTACATGGTTTTGGACCATGGTATTGGCTCTCTTAAATTATTTTTATTTTTGGTGATATGAATAGGATTATTATTTAATTTTATATTTATTAATGAGGTTATACAGGGGGTTATTTAATATAATATTATATTCATTAATGAGGTTATATAGGGAGTTAACCTCCTTCTTTATATATATATATATATTTGAAAATTTGCAACAAGAAATTGCTAAAAATAGAAGTGCTAAAAATAGCACTGCTAAAAATAGCACTGCTAAAAATAGAAGTTATATTTTTAGCAGTGTAGTGTGGATTCCTATTTTAGTCAGTCCATGGACTAGAAATAGGAAGTAAAATTCGAATTTGGTCTTACCAACAGTTTGAATATTAATTAATTAATTCAGTTTGAGTTAATTAGTTAAGGAAAATCAAACTTGAAGTCTTTGTGAGAACATGCAATAATTTCTCCATTGATTGGGGAATGTGTCCTTGATTTCATCCATTGATTAAGGAATTAAGGATGAGTTATATATTGAGAGGATCAATTTACTTAGTTTAACTTAGTCAAGTCCAATTAGATTAATTTAAAAAGTTGTTAAATTAATGAGATTCAGTTTGTTGACGCTTGCATGCATGTGACAATTGGTATTTTCAGATAACTGAGTATTCACTCATGGATAACTGATGCATGGCAGTTAAGACAAAGATCCAGTTGAGATCAGGTAAGGGACATTGTACTATCAGTTGCTAGGATATTCCTAGTGAATATTCCTTGCATGAGGAATGAATATTATTCCTTCTAGTACTGCGTAGTTGTACCTGAGGTGACAACAGGTATGATTTGGCCAATTCACACATGTTATGTAATTGGACCCCAATCAAAATTGCGTAAGGAAATAGGGGATTGGAGGACTTGTGGCCTATATATTGAGGCCTAGGTAGTCTATGATCTACATCATCAGAGTACAAAGAGAGCAGGATAGCTTTTGAGCTGATCCTTTTTGTATGTTGTCGAGTATTTCCACTTGATTGATAATATAGAGATGGGGTTTTAGGCTGGTGCTTTTCTGGGATAAATTCTTCTGTGTTATGTGTGATTGGTTCCTTCTTATCAGTGATACGTGTTCATACTTGATGTTGCTCATGGTTGATTAGCTTCCGCAAAGTTTATGGTAGATGTAGATCTAGTATTATGCTTTAGTACATTGCATATATCAGTTTGATCTGCAGGTGAAATTTCTACATGATATCATTGAGCTAGCTGATTTGTAGAGAAAATTCTACATGGTATTAGAGCACAGGTGATCAAGGAAGAATAGTATACAAGAAGGAAGAAGTTTGTGGTTTCTAGATATAGATATCGAGTTCTTATCACATTTCAGATTTCATCAATGGCATTCTATGGTTTGAGGCTTGAGTATGCATTGGATGGAAACTCAAACTATATATCTTAGAAGGATCGCATGGAGGCAGTATTAGAGGATAACGGGATGAAGGACTTCATTGATCAAGAAGTCCCCAAGCTCTCAGGATCTAATGCCCAAGAGTTCGTAGAATGGAGGAAGTGTGTGGCTAGAGCTAGGAGAATCATCCTGGAGGGAGTTCGAGATCACATAGTCTCGAGCCTCCATGGGAAGGATACTCCATTTTTGATGTGGAAAACATTGAAAGATCTTTATCAGAACAACAGTGATCAGAGGAAGCTGGCACTGAAGGAAAAAATTCGAAAGATCAAGTGTGAAAAGGGCGACACAATATCTATGTATTTGACCAAGCTCACCTCATGTAGGGATGAGCATGTAAGTGTAGGGGTTGTGACATTTGATGATGATATGGTGATTCTAACACTCCTTGGACTTCCTAAGAGCTGGCATAGCTACTAGGACTCGGTTAATGGAAGGGAGAAACTACCAAATTGGGAACGACCATGGTCGGATTTGATGCAGGTGGAGATCAAGCGGAGCACCAAAGATGGTTCTTCATCCATGGAGGATGAGGAGAACTGTGCCTTAGCAAGTAAGGCGAATAAGGGGAAGGAGAAGGTTTCCCTTCCCGAATCCAGTTCTTCCCATGGTGGGAAGAAGGTTGAAAAATCAAAAGTGCGATGCTTTCATTGTCATGAGGTGGGCCATTTTGTTACAAATCATCCACTGAGGAAATCCAAGAAGAGATCTAGGGAAGGATCTCAAGGTGAGGCACTTGCTTCACAGTTCGAGTTGGATCTCACACTCTTCACATGCATGGTTTCATCCATGGTGGGAAGTGGTTGGTTTCTTGACAGTGGAGCTTCTTTCCACATGACCAGTGACAAGAGTTTGTTCAGTACTTTGAAGGAGAAAGATCTCTATATTCTCATAGTGATGGGTAATGATGAAAAGTATAGTGTTTGAAGTGAAGTCATGGTTATTTTTCAGAGGGAGAATGGAGCTCGCCTTACTTTGACCAATGTCAAGTATGTACCAGGACTGAAGAGAAACTTGGTGTCGATCACGATGCTGGAAGACAAAGGCTATGATGTAGTCTTCAATAAGGGAAAGTTTTTCCTTAGACACATCATCACTAGACAGGTGAAGCAGATCGGTTCACGAGTCAAGAACCTGTATGCTCTTGAGGTTCAAGGTGCATGCAAAGCCTTGAGCAGCAAGGCAACTAATGGAGACTTGGTGGTTGAGAGGGAGAGTATATTACCTCTCAACATGCAGCGCCAGAAGAAGTCTCAGATAATTGTGGAGGAGCCACGATTGGTGCAGCAGCTTCAGGAGGTTGTGGAGTAGCCACAATAGGGGAAGCTGAGAGGAGATCGAGTAAAGACATCTACTCGTGTAGAGACCTCCAGTAGGGGGAAATTTTGAGCCAGGTGGGCAGAGGGATCACATGCAGCCATACCTCCAGGTAGGAGGTGGGGCGATGTAGAGTGATCGTCCCAAGGATGAGGGGCAGGATCCTTGAGGTACCCAACCTCTTAGATGAGACCTTGCTATGGGAGCCCCGATGTGGAGTAGCAAGAACTGACTGATTGGGGAGAGACAGATGCGGATAGAGTGGCAGAGAGAGCTATAGTGCAGGGAATCCCAGGACAACGCAGAGCATGCAGGTTGCAACAATGCAAGAGGCACAAGTGCGTTGCACAATGCAGGGTAGCACAGAGAAGGGTGCAACAGTGCGAGATGCATGGAGATGTTGCAGTAGCGCAGAGGTCAGAGAGGGAGCACTTGTTAGCAGAAGGTAGAGCTTCAGCATTAGATTATGTTTCTAGCCCAACAGAGAGGTCAGTTGGGAGTTTTTATGTTCCGAGAGTTGTTGGAGCAACCACACTTGGTAGATGTATTACATGTAGAACATTGCAGAGGTACAGGATCAGGTTCGAGAGGAAGCCTTTCTTGTTGAGAGGGAGTGATCCGGATTTAAACAGGAACGCAATAGATTATAGAGATAACCATAAATACAGAGATGCGATAACCATAAATAAAGAGATGCAGCGGAAATAATACTTCATTTCATTAATGGAAAATACCGAAATATGCTTACAAC